>JARGCV010000082.1:907500-1132500 GCA_034064705.1 Bothrops alternatus | reverse complement strand
TTCTCGCAGATGTTTCATTACCCCACTAGGTAGCGTCATCCATTCTAGTGGTTCAAATCCCACTCCTTACTACAGGGTTTCCAACCTTGGCAACGTTATGACTTGTGGACTTCAACTCCCAGAATTCCCCATGGTGGCTAAAGAATTCTGGGAATTCAAGTCCACAAGTCATAAAGTTGCCAAGCTTGGAGACCCCTGCCTTACTAGCGCTGATGACATTACCTAGTTTGGATAACAAAACATCTGTCCATCCTTTTCTGATCCAGCTGTCCGTCCATTACCCTGGGGGGAGAAGTTTTGTCCCCCTCGGAGAGGGTTCGCAACTTGGGTGTCCTCCTCGATCCACAGCTAAGTCTAGAACATCATTTCTCGGCTGTGGCAAGGGGGGCATTCGCCCAGGTTCGCCTGGTGCGCCAGTTGCGGCCCTATTTGGACCGGGAGTCACTCCTCACAGTCACCCATGCCCTTGTCACCTCGAGATTCGACTACTGTAATGCTCTCTACATGGGGCAACCTTTGAAGAATGTCCGGAGATTGCAAATAGTCCAGAATGCAGCTGCGCAAGCCGTCTTGGGTCTCCCAAGACATGCTCATATCACTCCAGCTCTCCGTGACCTGCACTGGCTACCAATTGGTCTCCGAACACAATTCAAAGTGTTGGTTATGACCTATAAAGCCCTTTATGGCAATGGACCAGGATACTTGCGGGACCGTCTTCTGCCTCATGAATCCCAGCGACCGGTTAGGGTGCATAGGGTTGGCCTCCTACGGGTCCCGTCTGTTAGGCAATGTCATCTGGCGGGGCCCAGGGCTAGGGCCTTCTCTGTTGCTGCCCCAGCCCTCTGGAACCAGCTTCCCTCAGAGGTTCGTACTGCTTCCCCCCTCCTAGCTTTCCGGAAATTGTTAAAGATGCACTTATGCCAACAGGCTTGGGGCGTATGAGCTGTGCTCCGCCCCTGGGCCTAGGAATGTCCCTCCATCAGTGAATGTGAGTTGACTGAGCTTATATGTTGTATGAATGTGATTAATTTTATTGTTATAATTTTATTGCATTGTTTTTAAGCCGCCCTGGGTCCTAGGAGAAGGGCGGCATATAAGTTCAATCAATCAATAAATAAATCTGCCAGAAAACAAGCAAGCTCAGAGAGCACCAAGGACCCTATTTCAACCCTGAGCTACAAATATTCTCCTTTATTGATATTTTTCATTTCATGTTTAGTTCTCAGGATTGGGAATAACGTAGAATCTTAACTGTGGTCAGCTTCAACAAGCCAGCTTTAAAAATAAGTCACGTATATTCTTCCTCTTAAGCCTTATGGGTAGCATCACAGCCTGTGCGTGCTGTCTTCCCAAGTGCAGTGGCCATTAAAATGTATGAATTGGCTCTCCAGAACAAGCCATGATGATGACCAACTGGTGATTCCTGCATTGCAGTGTCATCCCATAATTGGCACAATAGATCTATTTAGGCTAGTTGCATCGTTTTGTGAGGTGCATGTCATTTGCTCTGCAGATGCCCTTGACTGGGTAGCCAGGGAGAATGCTGTTTTTACACTACTCCTAGTGTAATCATATTTTAGTATCTTAGATTTCTTCCCATAAAGAGGTCAAAGTAATCTTACTTCGTACTGCATGGGTTCCTGTGTCTTCATTAGTAGGTAAGTAAGGGGAGCAGTTGGCAGAGAGGCCAAGGGGACGGAGTCTGTTCTGTTGGCTATTTCATTTGTTCATTAAAAGAGACGAAGGGGGAGGCGCTGTTCTCCTGATCTTCTGAAGATGTTCCAGATTTGCTTGCCTTCTAGAAGACCAGAATCACCTGTCCTGCAAGTAGAGGCTAATTAGCTCCCTGGAGACAACAATTGGAGTGGCTAGATGCCAAATTACAGGTAGTCCTTGACTTACAACCACAACTGAGCCCAGTTTTTTTTATTGCTGAGTGAGACAACTGTTAAGAGAATTTTGTCCGATTTTGCAATCTCTCTTGCCAAAGTTGTTAAGTGAATCACTGCAGTTATTCAGGTAGTAACACAGTTGTTCAGTGAATCTGGCTTCCCCATTGAGTTTACTTGTCTAGAAGATCATAAAAGGCGACAGGACACTGTAGCCGTCATAAATACGAGCCAGTGCCAAGCATCCGAAATTTTGACCGTGGGGATGCCGCAATGGTCATAAGTGTGAAAAATGGACATAGGTCACTTTTGTCGGTGCCACAGTCACTAAACGAAATCAGGTGCAGTCTGATGATGCCCCATTTAATAATGACTGTACTGCTTAATGAATTTTCTGGTCCTTCTTATAGTCAGAAGTTGAGGACCACCTGTTTCCTTAAGGATTAAGAGATTCATGGGGAGTGGAGAAGGAGCCTCTTAATAACGATTTGGATAAGATAATGGCTTTTTTTTTTAAGAAAGAGAGAGATCCACAGAGGGATTAAATGGGTAGGACCCCCAAATTATTCCATTTCTGCATGAAGGATGATTTCCTGGAGTGGCTGACCTGAGAAAAATCAGGAAAAACTCTAACCCAGGCCAGTTTCTATGTTAGGGAAAATAGGAAATGTTGTTTAAAACAGGGGCCCCCACCCTTTTTGGGTTGGTGGCCTGGGATGGGGTGGTGGTGGAGGAACCTTTATGCGTGCGAGCACGCGCACGCACGAACCGGCCCACACGCACACGAACAGGGCTGTGATTGCACGCGCAATGCAAAGGGGATCACGAGCGCCCGTGCGATGCTCGGGCGACACGATGCTAGCGCGAGTGGGGATGTTGTGCTTGCAGCGACAATAGTGCTGGCATGATGCCGCAATGCTAGCTTGAGTGGTGGGTGCGCTCGTGGCGATGCTAGCGCCCGCCCAACGCTCACGGCATTGCTAGCACCCACGCGACGGTAGTGGGCCATGGACCACAGGTTGGTGACCCTTGGTTTAAGAGACACACCAAAGACCACACCCAAACACATACACATTCCAACCCAACTTGTACCCTAGGCCTAAGCCAACTGTGTTGTGTTTACATCAGGGATCTTCAAACTTGGCCCTTTTATGACTCGTGGACTTCAACTCCCAGAATTCCTGAGCCAGCCATGCTGAGGAGAAAGGGAGAGGTTTCCAAGCTGAGCCATGCTGGCTCAGGAATTCTGGGAGGTGAAGTCCACGAGTCATAAAAGAGCCAAGGTTCCCTCCCCCTGGCCTAGATCAGTAATAGGCAACCTTGGCTCTTTTATGACTCGTGGACTTCAACTCCCAGAATTCCTGAGCCAGCCATGCTGAGGAGAAAGGGAGAGGTTTCCAAGCTGAGCCATGCTGGCTCAGGAATTCTGGGAGTTGAAGTCCACCAGTCATAAAAGAGCCAAAGTTGCCTCCCCCTGGACTAGTGGTTAAAGCACCAGACTAGAAACCAGCAGGCTATGAGGTGATTTGGGGCTAAATCATCAGGTGACCATGAGTTCTAACCTGCCTCAGGCATGAATGTCAGCTGGGTGACTTTATGCCAATCACTTTCTCTCAGACCAGCCTACCTCACAGGATTGTCATTGTGGGGAAAATAGGAGGAAAGAGCAGTATTAGATATGTTCATTCTGGGAGTTGAAATCCACAAGTCATAAAAGGGCCACGTTTGAAGACCCCTGGTTTATATCTTGCAGATATAAGGCAGACCTGTATAAATCTACTTCTGCTAACCAAAGGAATAGGAAGGAGCCTCTCAAGGGCTTTGAAACATCTTTACATCTTCGGCCTTTGGAGGTGTCACCCACTCTTGCTCAAAAAACGTTCGTGAAACGAAGGCTAAAAACTTGATTTTCTTGGCAGGCAGTTTTTCCGGTGCAGCCATTTCAATTTCAGGGCTTCTGTGATGCAGTCACGGAGAGAAAGAGAGAGCCTGCCTGCTTTTCTTTTCCTTGGCCTGATCCTGCCAAACTTACAATATACCGTAATTTTGCTAAACAGCGACCTGCACACCACTGACTCTCAGACAGAAGCGGGCGATGTGCATTTTCCTATAATCTACAGAAGCTGCAAATATTTATCTGCGCTTTAATATTTCAGAAAATTGAATTTCTGTGCAATATTTAAGGGGTTTCCCCCCCACCCACCCTCCCTGGTCTCTGCCCCCTGACAAATACAGGCATTCCCCATTTTCTCTATTCCAAAGCGCTTGGCTGAACATCAGGCTACAAAAGCAAAACCCTTTGCCCCAGGTCTTTAATTGTACGCGAGGCTTATGAAATTGATTTGAGAGCTTAGCTTTTTACAATGCCCAGTGAATACAAAACATTTCTGACAATCAATCAATGAGGGAATAATCACTCCTTATTCGCCTCTCTCTTCCTCCTCCCTTCCCCATTGTTACCTTTTTTCCCTTTCTTGGGAAGGATAAGGTTCAAATGCCAGAAAATCTTTTGTCAGACACCACTTTTAAATTAAGCAGAAAATGGTCATTGACAGACTTGTTAATCTCACCTGGCTCATATTGGGGACCTGTAGTGTGAGGGTAGCAGGCAGCCTTCAATACAGGAATGGTCGTGTCTTGAACCACATCTACTGCCTTGCTTGAAAAAGAGATTTTTCCCCCCTTAATTTCTTGTTTCTAAACAAGAAATTGGTAAGCCTTGATTTACGTGAAATGGGTAGTCCTTGACTTACGCCATATTGAGTCTCGCAATTATAAGTTATGTGGTTGTAAGTCATGTGGGGACTCACTTTACAGACATAAAATGGATCACCACATGACTGGATCCAATTTTACGACCTTTTTTTGTGGCGTAGATGTGATCCGGTTGCCGAACTCTCGAAATTGTGACCGTGTGATTGTGAGGAGAAGGCAGCCCTCAGAACTTCTAATCTAGGTTGTAAATATCTTTTTAGGGGGTCCGTCGTAACTTAAAATGATCACCAAACAACCCGTCACAAGTGGAGGACTGGCTGTAAATAGTTTTTCCAGGCTGCTGCAATTTTGAATCTTTCCCCTGGTTGTGCCACAGTACGAAGGGAAGAAACAACTCTGTCTCCATGACTCCATGACGGTTTTGGTCACCACATTACAAAAAAGATGTTGAGACTTTGGGGGAAAAAAAAGTGCAAAGAAGAGCAGCTAAGATGGTTAAGGGCCTGGAGACTAAAACATATGACGAACCGTTGCTAGATTTAGGTTTGGCTAGTCTAGAGAAAGGAAGGACTAAGGCAGTGGTGGCGAACCTATGGCACGCGTGCCAGAGGCGGCACGCGGAGCCCTCTCTGTGGGCACGCGTGCCGTCACCCCAGCCCTGCCTCCCCCCGTGGCCCCCTCCTCACCAGCAGCTTCCCTGGAGGAGAATCGCCCCTGGGTGCAGCCCACACAGAGCAGCGCAGCCAAGGACATAGCCGGGCATCAGGGACACGACTCCGCCCTCGCACCCCATAGTGTGCAGATGATGGGGTGTGGGCGGAGGGCGTGGCTGCCATGGTGCTGCCGGGCTGCCTGGGTGATCTACTGTGGGCCATGGAGGCGGTGCATGTCCCTGCGGGTGGGCGGGGCAGGGGGCGGGTGGGGGCAGAGTAGGCAGGGTGGGAGGTGGAGCGGGGGCAGGGGGGGGCAGTTTTGGGACACTCGGTCTCTAAAAGGTTCGCCATCACTGGACTAGGGGGTGACATTATAGCAGCCTTCCAGTATTTGAGGGGCTGCCATAAAGAAGAGGGGATCAATTTATTTTCCAAAGCACCAGAAGGCAGGACAAGAAACAATGGTTGGAAAGTAATCAAGGAGAGAAGCAATTTGGAATTCAGGAGAAACTTCCTAACGGTGAGGACAATGAACCAGTGGAACAGACGTTGTCCTCCAGAAGTTGTAGGTGTTCTATCACTGGAGGTTTGTAAGAAGAGACAGGACAGCCACACGTCTGAAATGGTCTAGGGTCTCCTGCTTGAGCAGGGGGCTGGACTAGATGACCTCCAAGGTCCCTTCCAGCTCTATACTGATTCTGATTCCGAACTCAAAAATTGTGTTTTTGCAAAGAGGCCGATCCCTTTGACAAAATTTTATTTGTGAATATGTGCCTGTAGGCCCGCATGCATTTGGATTGTCCTCTTGTTTCTTACACAGTTGGACACGAGGACCACCTGTGTTTATTTGCTAGCAGTTTTTAAAAGCCAAAAAAAAATAAACCAATCCTTTAGAATGCTTGCACTGGGATGGGCAAAGAGATCCGTGAATTGATAGGGAGGGTAGAACTGTTTTCCTGTTTGTTGGAAACTTTTGTTTCTCCACACCTCCGCGCGGTTCATTTCCTTTCTTTCTCCTCTTTCCTCCCAGCCTGGGAGATTCAAACTTGTTTTCAAACCTAGCAGAGGCTCCCTAGAATTGTATAAATCAGGGGTTCTCAACCTTGGCAACTTTAAGACTTGTGGACTTCAACTCCCAGAATTCCTCAGCCAGCTTTGCTGGCTGAGGAATTCTGGGAGTTGAAGTCCACAAGTCTTAAAGTTGCCAAGGTTGAGAACCCCTGGTATAAATGCAGTTATTTTTCCTTCTCCCTTCATGCTCTCTCTAGGCACAGAAGGGCGCATCTACAGGGTGGAATAGCTTTTGAGCGAGGTTGGCTGGAATTGTTCACACGTACACGGAACAACGTCCCAAATGAATAATGCATGTCTGAACTGTAGGAAAGCTGCTGAGCGGGGTTCCCCTTCCCCCCCTCTCCTGTCTCTGTGGCTCTTCCCTGCCTCTCTGCAAATTCCCTGACAAGCATCTTTACTTTTGGCTCCAGGCACCCCGGAGTTAAACCCAGCCGAGCGGAAGGATCTGGAGGCCAAGCTGAAGGAGCGGGAAGAATTCCTAATTCCCATTTACCATCAGGTAGCGGTGCAGTTTGCTGACTTGCACGACACGCCCGGCCGAATGCAGGAGAAGGGTGTCATTACCGTAAGTGTCAGGAATTTTTTCCTTACTAATGCTGTCAGGAGCGCTTTCGCAGACTGGGCTGGAGCTGCTGCTAAGGAAGTCCTCCCAACCCAGCATTTTGAGGTGGAGGGGGGGGTGGGGGGGGCTGGCAGAGGTAGTAAGGTCTCAGCTAGCCTGGATTATGCCGACATATTAAAAGTTTGTAAAAGCCGAGGGAGGATGCTACATGTGGGGAAATTGTAGCTTTTTAAAAACGTGTTTGTTTTTTTTAAAGTCTCAGTTAAGTTCCTGAAGGACATTTTCAATGAAGGAAGATACGTGCCTAGAGGCCCAGGGTGTCTTTTAAGAATTTTCTTTGTTTTGTGCAATTAGCTCACAGGGTGTGTAATACATTGGTGGGGTTGTCGTCACTGTGAGTTGTGGTGGTGGTGGTGGGGCACGGAGGGAGGCTCAGCCAATCTCACGGTATACATGTTATACTTTGATAATAAAGGTCCATTCATCTTGATGTAATTTCATTAAATTTTACTTAAAAAGAAAATGCAAACTAATATAAAGGGAGGAAAAACAGAAGAGAGCGCGAAAAGTACAAGAAAGAAAATAAAAGAGAGGGGGGAAAAACGTACAAAGAAGTAACTTCCAATCTATAGAACAGTTACAATTACAATTATAAATTTATCTCTTACCCCGTAGTTACAACATAGTTCTCTTTCTGTAATCTATTCTGTCTAATCATCAAAACCGTAAATCATAAATTCATTTTTTTTCTGTTTCACGCCAAAGTCCATAAAGACTTTCCAGGCAGCAATAAACATATATACAGACCATTCAAGGTTATAACAGACCCCCTCCACAAACAAGGTACTTATGACCTGGTTCCAAAATACTGACAGTGGTCCCCCCTGGACCACATTTTGGGCTCTCTGCAACATGGCCATGCAGTCACAGGACCATGATTCATGAACTCTTTACCAAAAGCCAGCATTTACTTCCATAGTGGACAGGGGGTTTGTTTAATGACCGCTGAGTTCACTTAACAACCGCAGAAAAAGGTTGTAAAATGGGCTTGAGCACAGGAGTGACCCGCTTTACAACCATCACAACTTTCAGCCGTAACAAGCAGGCTCCATTATGGTTGCAAATTAAGGACTACTTGTCTCTCAGGCTGCTGCAGACACAGAGACAGTTTTTTTCCCCCTCCTGCCATCACTTTGTTGGACACCTAATTCCCACAGTATTTATGTCTAAGGATATTCAGCCATGCAGTATACCAATATTACTATTATCTTTCTTCTTCCTATTACCTTCTGTTATTGGTATCTAGCCTTTATTGTTTATATGTACACTGAGAGCTTCTGCACCGGAGACAAATTCCTTGTGTGTTGGCCAATAAAGAAATATTCTGTTCTATTCTATTCTATTCTATTCTATTCTATTCTATTCTATTCTATTCTATTCTATTCTATTCTATTCTATTCTATTCTTATTCTATTTTATTCCATTCCATTACATTACATTACATTATATTATTATTATCCTGAGTGGCATTGCCATTTATTTCTGGCTTCTGTTCCCAAGCCGTCTATAATTCCAAACTCTTGATCTTTCCCATGTGTCATTTTCAAGTCTGGTCCTGCTGGCTTTTCTTTTAGAAAGAGAGCAAAACACATGGAGAGGAGGAGGGGGGGGATTTATTTATTTATTTTGTATTATATTTATTTATTTACTAAATTTGTTTACTGGCCGTCTCATTTTGTAGTTATTCTGGGCGGCTTACAGTGTTAAAAGCAATAAAAAACGGTAAAAGATAAATATGTCTAAAAACAAGAAAAACATCCCGCCTTTATTATTTTTTTAATAAACAGCTCAAGGTGGCAAACACACCTAATACTCCTTTCTCTTCCTGGTTCCCCAGTAACAACAACCCTGTGAAGTGGTTAGGCTGAGAGAGAGAGAGAGAGAGAGAGAGAGAGAGAGAGAGAGAGAGAGAGAGAGAGACTGGCCCAAAGTCCCTCAGCCGGCTTTCCTGGCTAAGGCAGAACTAGAACTCACCGTCTCCTGATTTCTAGCCTGGTGTCTTCACCACTAGACCAAACAGACTTTTTTTTATAAACCAGATTTACTCTCCAGAGCTCCCAATGGCTCCAATTTCTCAAAGTTTCCATGTGAAGATTGGACATCCATTTGTATGGAATGGTCTGAAGACTCCTGCCTTGAGTTGGGAGTAGAGCTATAGGACCTCAACGGTCCCTTCCAACCACAGGACTCTGTTCTCCTCTTAGAGCAGGCATGGGCAACTGTGACAACTTTATGACCTGTGGACTTCAATTCCCAGAATTCCTGAGCCAATATGGCTGACCTAGGAATTCTGGGAATTGAAATCCACAAGTTGTAAAGTTGCCATAGTTCTGTCCTTGTTGTTGTTAGTTGTGAAGTCATGTCCGACCCATCGCGACCCCATGGACAACGTTCCTCCAGGTCTTCCTGTCCTCTACCATCTTCTGGAGTCCATTGAAGCTCACGGCTCCTGCTTCAGTGACTCCATCCAGCCACCCCATTCTCTGCCGTCCCCTTCTTCTCTTGCCCTCCATCTTTCCCAGCATCAGGCTCTTCTCCAGGGAGTCCTTCCTTCTCATTAGGTGGACAAAGGACTTGAGTTTCAACTTCAGGATCTGGCCTTCTAAGGAGCAGTCGGGGTTGATCTCCTCCAGGACTGAACGGTTTGATCACCTTGCAGTCCAGGGGACTCGCAGGAGTCTTCTCCAGCATCAGAGTTCAAAGGCCTCCATTCTTTGGCGCTCAGCTTTTCTTATGGTCCAACTTTCACATCCATACATTGCAACTGGGAAAACCATGGCCTTGACTATACACACTTTTGTTGGCAGGGTGATGTCTCTGCTTTTTAGTATGCTGTCTAGATTTGCCATAGCTTTCCTCCCCAGGAGCAAGCGTCTAGCCAAAAAACAAAACAACAAAAAAAAAACCCATTGTCATGTTGCATTCCCATATCAACTTGAGATAAAATTGCTCATGGCCCAAACAGGGCTCACTAACCTGGTTACAAGGGAGTTAATTGCTCTCCTTCAGCTCTTTTCCCATCAAACCATTTTACATAAGGAGAAGGAGGAGACTGTCCCTCATCGTACATACATGATTGCCCAAGCAACTTAAGAATTCTCATTTGTCAGAAAAATGCAGCATGTAATAATTTTTGCTCAAAAAAAAGAAAAGGAAAAAGAAAGCAATTTGGCCTGTGTGTACCCAGATTTATTTATCGATCTCAAATATTTACATTCGGCCTCTCGGGCCTCCAAGGTGGCTGGCGATAAGTGAAAATGAATACATGATAAAACATCCCATTGTTTTGACGGGAGATTAGCTCTGTCTTGAAAAAGGAGCATCCATAATGTAGATTACAGCAAATCTCATCATGTTGGAGAGATAACGGCGGAGAGTGGGGGCTTCACACACACACACACACACCCAGCTCTTCATGCTATAAAACATCCTCTGATCTTTGTTTCCCTTTGTTTTAATTACGGAGGTGGCACCTCTATCTTCACCTGCAAAATATTTTTCCAGCTCTGTTGTGGGTTGGGTGGGGACTTCTGGGCCTTAGGTTCTCCACCATCATTGTGAACTTCCTCTCTCTCTGCTCTTCTTCCCACCCCTGTTTGCACCCAGGATGTGCTAGAATGGAGGACCTCCCGTTCGTTCTTCTACTGGAGAATACGGCGTCTTCTTCTGGAGAACTTGGTCAAGAAAAAGATCCACGCTGCAAATCCTGAACTCACCGATGGCCAGATTCAGGCAATGCTGAGACGCTGGTTTGTAGAAGTCGAAGGCACAGTTAAGGTATAGCGCAATGCTGGTTTGTTTGTTCGTTTGTTTACTTTTTCTTCTTCTGCCTTGACTGTGTGTGTGTGTTTGTTTGTTTGATGTCACCCTCCTGGCTATAAAATGAAAGGAAAAAAAAAAAACCCTGCTGAAATCTTCAATTAACGTGGGATCTAGGAAAATATGTGGAATTTTTTGTCTGGAGGTATAACTGACGTACAAGATTAAAAAAATGATTAAGAAAATATAGGAAAACGTGATTTGATTGATTTCAACAGTCATGATGCCACTAATTTATTCAGGTTCTGGAATTTGGGCTATTCATGTGTATAATTTTAGAGCCGAGGATGGTTGAATATATTCTCTTCCATTTAGATGGAAGAAGAAGAGTTTGATTTTTACACCAAAGTGATTTGGGGTGCTGGAGGTTGTTAGGAAGAAAACCGCGTAATTATAAGCAGGCCTTGTGCAGAAGGGGCTCTAGGAAGAGAAATTTACAGGGAAAAATAATTAAGCTTACTGTAATATATCCTGAGCTGTCTAGAGAAGGCAGGAAGTAAGCCTCCATGGAAAGATATTCATGTGCTTAGTGAGGGAATCTGGTTCTGTTTGATTTGGTTTTGGTCCTTTATATAGACAAATCCAGCTATTTCCATATCCTGTGCCAAAAAACCCTAGTTTTAATGCAATCAAGTGAGACTATACTGTATTGACAGTTTCAGAGCACAGTGTTCTTATTTCCACCTCCAGATTTGGAGAGGTCTACTTAAAACTACAAATGAATAGAGTAGAGTAGAGTAGAGTAGAGTAGAGTAGAGTAGAATAGAATAGAATAATGAAATAATAGAATAGAACAGAACAGAATAGAATAGAAAATATGGAATAGAATAGAATAGAATAGAATAATGAAAGAATAGAATAGAATAGAATAGAATAGAAAATATGGAATAGAATAGAACAGAATAGAATAATGAAAGAATAGAATAGAACAGAACAGAATAGAATAGAAAATATGGAATAGAATAGAATAATGAAAGAATAGAATAGAATAGAATAGAATAATGAAAGAATAGAATAGAATAATGAAAGAATAGAATAGAATAGAATAGAATAGAAAATATGGAATAGAATAGAACAGAATAGAATAATGAAAGAATAGAATAGAATAGAACAGAACAGAATAGAATAGAAAATATGGAATAGAATAGAATAATGAAAGAATAGAATAGAATAGAATAGAATAGAATAATGAAAGAATAGAATAGAATAGAATAGAATAGAATAATGAAAGAATAGAACAGAATGGAATAGAATAGAATAATGAAAGAATAGAATAGAATAATGAAAGAATAGAATAGAATAGAATAGAATAGAATAGAATAGAATAGAATAGAATAGAATAGAATAGAATAGAATAGAAAATATGGAATAGAATAGAACAGAATAGAATAATGAAAGAATAGAATAGAATAGAACAGAACAGAATAGAATAGAAAATATGGAATAGAATAGAATAATGAAAGAATAGAATAAAATAGAATAGAATAGAATAATGAAAGAATAGAATAGAATAGAACAGAACAGAATAGAATAGAAAATATGGAATAGAATAGAATAATGAAAGAATAGAATAGAATAGAATAGAATAATGAAAGAATAGAATAGAATAGAATAGAATAGAATAGAATAGAATAGAATAGAATAGAATAATGAAAGAATAGAACAGAATGGAATAGAATAGAATAATGAAAGAATAGAATAGAATAATGAAAGAATAGAATAGAATAGAATAGAATAGAATAGAATAGAATAGAAAATATGGAATAGAATAGAACAGAATAGAATAATGAAAGAATAGAATAGAATAGAACAGAACAGAATAGAATAGAAAATATGGAATAGAATAGAATAATGAAAGAATAGAATAAAATAGAATAATGAAAGAATAGAACAGAATGGAATGGAACAGAATAGAGCTGGAAGTGACCTTGGAAGTCTTCTAGTGTACATTTATCGATATCTATCTATCTATCTATCTTTCTTTCTATCTTTCTTTCTGTCTGTCTGTCTGTCTATCTATCTATCTATGATCTGTCTGTCTCTATCATCTCTATATCTATCTATCTTGATTGATCGATTGATCGATCAATTTATCATCTATCATCTATCTGTCAAACGTATTGGCCACCCATCTTACCGCAAGGTAAACTGGGCAGCTTACAGCATTAAACATTTCAACATCTGCAAGAAAACAAACCGGCTCAGAGAACACCGAGGGTCCCTCATTTCCACATTTCTTGACAATGGAAGCCATGGGTGGACAGCTGGCTCCCATTTTGAATTAGAGTTTTGACAAGGACGTTGTGAAGCTGCTCTATCTTATAGGTACGCTAAGTGGTAGGATATAACTACCTTTTTGTTACTCCACTACGAGGTGGAGTGTATTTGTGCTCATCCCTTACACCCAGCTGAATCGTGTCCTAAACTTTTCTACAGCAGGGGTGATCACCCTTGGCCACTTTGAGACCCGTGGACTTCAACTTCCAGAATTCCCTAGAATTAGGGGAGTTAAAGTCCACAGGTCTTAAAGTTGCCGATATTGGACACCTGTCCTATTTTGGAAATGGACACGGTGGTTTGGCAGTACAGAATTTCTTCCTAGACACTCATAAGTTCAGTTCATTAGTCAAGCACTGAGCATAATACAGGTATTCCTCGACTTATGGCCCCAACTGAGCCCATTTCTGTTGTTAAGTGAGACATTCAAGTGAGTTTTGCCCCATTTTACGACCTTTCTTGCCATAGTTCTTAAGTGAATCACTGCCGTTGATAAGTTAGTAACCCGGTTGTTAAGTGAATCTGGCTTCCCCATTGACTTTGCTTGTCAGAAGGTCGCAAAAGGGGATTGCGTGACCACAGGGCACTGCAACGGTCGTAAGTGTGAACCAGTTGCCCAGCACTGGAATTTTGATCACACAGTCATGGCGATGCTAGAAAGGTGGTAACTGGGAAAGATGGCCACAAGTCACTTTTTTCAGTGCTGTTGTAACTTTGGACGGTCACTAAATGAACTGTTGTAAGTCAAGGACTACCTGCCATACCCTTTTGAGCATCAGTGATAGTTCCCATGATAGGCTGGTCCTGCAGACAAGATTCCCTCTGTATCAAAACATTGAAAAGTCCCGGATTCCATCCATTCAGGGGAAAAATATGATCTTCCAAAACCTGGTCAGGATCCTCAAATCAAAATGAAGTTATGGCTCCGTTTTAGCTGGCTCCTTTTATTGATTTACAGGTGGTCCTCGACTTAAAACCATTTATATAATGACCGTTCAAAGTTACAACGGCTCTGAAAAAAGTTACTTATGACCAGTTTTTACACTTATGACTGTTGCAGCATCCCCACAGTCACGTGATCAAACTTTGGGGAGGGGGTGTTTGGCAACTGGCATGCCCTGACGACGGCTGCAGTGTCCCGGGGTCCTCGGGGCTGTTATCTGCAGCCTCCTTAGGGAGCATCTGGCAGGCAAAGTCAGTGGGAGAAGCCAGATTCACTTAATGACTGCATGAGTCCCTTAACCAGTGATTCGCTTAACAACAAAGGTCTTGCTTAGCAACGGGCATTTTGGCAAATGGCAAAAATGATCATGAAATGGGGCATGGCTCGCTTAACAACTGTCCTGCTTAGCAACGGGAATTTTGAGCTCAGTTGTGGTCGTAAGCCAAGGACTACCTCTGTTGTATTCCATATGGTTGATATGTTTTTTATACTTTTAACTGCACACCACCCAGAGTCACACTGAGAGCAAGGTGCCTAAATCTGATAAACAAAATAAATAAATCTGATCAACAAGTTGATCGCTTTTATTTATAGGTAGCTCACTCTCAATGAGACTTTGGATGGTGTACAGTGATAATAAAATTGTATCATTTCCTTTGGGGCTGTTGCATATTTACAGCTCTCATCCTTCCAGTTTTTGGAGAAAGAACTATAGGCCGTTTTAACTTCACTCATAGGAAATGAGCTGATAATTAAAGCTTCTGTTAGAATTCTCTCCCATTGGAATTAAAACTCGCTCAGTGTCTTCTCTATCCTGTTTTTAAGTATCAGCGGCATTCCCCCCCCACCTCTGTTTTCAACATGCTTGCAATTAGCAATCTGTACTCTCCATAGCTGATAGCTGGCCATTCGGGTTTTTTAAGTAGGGAAAAAAAATGGAGAGCCAATTGAACTGAAAATGCTGCAAAAGATAATGTGTTTGTGTTGTGTGTATGTGTGTGTAACTTGTTTTCTGGAGAGTTCAGAGCTTTGGAAGGTAAGGCCTTAGCAGCTTTCTTTTAATATATATATATATATATCCTAAATTTTTGGATTGCTAACAAAGAATTAAGGGGGAGTGGAATAGCTATTTCGAGCTATATATGTATGTATGTATGTATGTATGTATGTATATATATGTGTGTGTGTATGTGTTATGTGTGTGTGTGTGTATGCAGGTCTTGGTGTATTCGGGTCTTTTCCCATGTAAGATTGAGAGTATCTTGGCGACGTTTTGACGAGGTCCCACTCGTCATCTTCAGGTTGGGGTCTTCAGCTTCGTGCTTGTGTGAGCAAAGTGTGATCGGAGCTGCCGTCTCTCTATATATATTGATGGGTGTGTGTGGAGTGCTGGCTTAGTTGCTGTAGGTGGATTGGTTGGCTGTGTAGGAGCTATTGTTTGTGGATTGTTTGGCTGTTTCGTAACATCCTGAGTAGTTGAGGTGCTGGCTGTGTGTCCATTAGTCTTTTGTGTTGTAACGACCTGGGTAATGGGTTGTGTAATGACATCCTGAGATCTAGTGTAGTGATATCCTGAGTTCTGTGTTGCACCATCCTGGGTGGTTGTAACATCCTGAGCTTTGGCATTGTAGCCTCCTGAGTTCTGTAATGTGATGTCCAGGGCTGAAGGCTGTGAAGTACCATACCGGGCTTTGGTTTGGCTCCGAGTTTGCTGTCTAGCTCTGTGTTCATGGCATGTGTCCATTTGCTTTGTGTGGGGGTTGGAGGGAGGTGCAGCAGCTGGTGATGTCGTCGTGGTTTGGCTTTTGGATGGTGGTTGCATTTCGTCTGAGGGATAGGTTTGGGCTTGGGTTTGGGTCTGGTGAGGGTGAATGGTAGTGGCATACTGTGTTGTTCTGGGTCCGGTGTCAGTTTTCGTGGCTAGGACTCGTTTGTTGATTAGGGCTAGTTTCCAGATGTCTGGTAGGCGGGATGTCTGACACCCACCACGAAGATGAGGCACGACCACAAACGCGAAGCCAAACAACAGCAACGTAGCTCACCATCTCAAATCCCCCTGCAACTCAGACTAACCTGAGCACAACAAATCCCCCACCCAAACAGAACACTCCCCCATCCAATCAGAGCACAGCCAACCCCCCATCCAATCAGAGCACAGCGAAGCCCCTAACCAATCAGAACACACCTCCACCCAATCAGAACACAGCCAAGCTCCCACCCAATCAGTTCATACCCCCACTGGCAGTTAAAAGGAAGAAACAGCTACGATCACACATTGCTCCTAGAAGCACGAAGCCGAAAACACCAGCCTGAAGATGATGAATGGGACTTTGTTGAAACGTCACCAAGACACTTCCAATTTTACGTGGGAGAAAACCCGAATAACCAAAGACCTACATACAAACACCCGCGAAAACCTCAGAAAACATATATATAGTATAAAATAAACAAATAACTTACGACCACCAGGAGATTCCAAACAGAAAAATACTTTAATAAAACCAAGCTTTCGTTGGGAAAGTATTTTCCTGTTTGGAATCTCCTGGTGGTCGTAAGTTATTTATTTATTTTATACTATGAATATGCCCAGGAGTCGTATTTTTACAGACATTATCAACCATGTGTGTGTGTGTGTGTGTGTGTGTGTGTGTGTGTGTGTGAGAGAGAGAGAGAGAGAGAGAGAGAGAGAGAGAGAGAGAGAGAGAGAGAGAGAGAGAGAGAGAGAGAGAGAGAGACTTTGTTTATTCGGGTTTTCTCCCGTGTAAAATTGGAAGTATCTTGGCGACGTTTCGACGAAGTCCCATTCGTCATCTTCAGGCTGGTGCTTTTGGCTTCGCGCTTCTAGGAGCAGAAACCTCAGAAAACAAATATATATGTGTGTGTGTATATATATATATATATATACACACACACACATACACACATATAAGCCTGGCATCTAGTTAGCTAATACATTACACCAATCAAGGGGAGTTATCTTAAGCCACAATTAATCTGCTCCCTGGCATATGTTGATAGGGAAGCATCATGCTGTTTCTTAATTAAAGGCAAACGGATTAAAAATGATTAATAAGGGTATTAAATATTCATCTAGACTAAAGCTTTGGGAATCTTGGGCAAATCCTTGCTTTGCACAGGCCTACAAAGTGGCCGACATTCGGAGCCCAGGAGGGATGCCCTGGCTGGGAGATGGGACAGCCAGCTGCTTCGTTGATCACTTATAAAACACCTGGATTTGTGTGAAGAAAAGAGCTTCTGCGGTGTCCAAATAGACAGTCACCGAAACGTTAAAATAACACATGACCCGTTTGGCAGATTTTTTTGGGGGGGGATAATTAGCTTTGACTGCTCTGGATTTCATAAAGGAACCAGCTCTTTCTCTTCACCTTGCTAAAGTTTATAAGAAAATAACTGGCAGGGCAAGGTGTCTGTTCATTCAGACAAATTATCCCTTTTAGAGGCACTTTTCATTCTTTCCTAGAAAGAGTCCCAAAGCAGACATATTGGAAAGCGATGGGAGTTGAATTCCAAGCCCTGCCACCTTTTAAACCTGATGTTTTACCATATCGTTGCATTTTAATTTTTTCTAAAGCATTAAGGCTTCCTTGCCTTCTTGGGACCAAGAATGCTGTAGAATCCCCCAAAATATAGCACTGTGAGAAATGGCATGTCCTGTCAATTCATATTCAGCTATTCCATATTTATTTCTATTATATATTATAGAAGATTAAAATAGTTCTGTTTTAATATTTCCAAAGGATCACATTTTCGTAGGGCAAGGATTTCTGCAAAAGTCATCAGCGAGCCATTAGCTCATTAAGTAACCAAATATAGTTAACGTAAAAATACTGTATAATCTATATTATCTTTCAAATATTTAACAGAATAATAGAATAATAAAATAGCAGAGTTGGAAGGGCACTTGGAGGTCTTCTAGTCCAACCCCTTGCTCAGGCAGGAAACCCTATACCATTTCGGACAAATGGCTGTCCAGTTTCTTCTTTAAAACTTCCAGTGTTGGAGCATTCACCGCTTCTGGAGGCAGGTTGTTCCACTGGTTAATTGTTCTCTCAGGAAATTCCTCCTTAGTTCTAGGTTGCTTCTCTCCTTGATGAGTTTCCTTCCGTTGCTTCTTGTCCTGCCTTCGGGGGCTTTGTAGAATAGATTTACTTGCCCATCTCTCTCTACCCAGCTCCCTCTTGGTTATTTCGATTGAATAAATTCCATCCAACCAGAAAAGCAAGAGAGCATCTCCTAGTATGGTTTTCTACCCCTACCTTCCTGATATCTTTTTCCCACTCCCCCCCCCAAAACAGTCTCCTTATCACCCGTTAGTAGAAAAGCCGTACACAAAAAGGATGAACAGACAGCCAAAGATACACAACTGGCATGGTTGTTATTTATTTATTATTTATTTATATATCAAACTTCTTAGCCGCCCTTCTGCCTTGTGGAGTTATAAAGAAAATGGAAGGAGGAAGGAGTTCAGCTACAGTCCTCGACTTACAACAGTTCATTTAGTGCAGCGGTTCTCAACCTGTGGGTCGCGACCCCATTTGGGGTCGAACGACCATTTCACGGGGGTCGCCAAGCACCGCAGTCCGCCATTTTCTTTTTTTTGGTCGGCCATTTTTTTGGGGGGTCGGCCATTTTTTTTTGGTCGGCCATTTTTTTCCCTATCACAATGCGGGCCGTCGCGCCGTGCATGCGCGATGCGCCCCATCGCGTCGTGCATGTGCGATGCGCCGCGCCGTGCATGTGCGATGCGCCCCGTTGCGCCACGCATGCGCGATGCGGGCCGGGGTCACGCCCCGGAAAAGGTTGAGAACCGCTGATTTAGTCACTGTTCGAAGTTACAACCGTCCTGAAAAAAGTGACTTGACCGTTTTTCACTGTTGCAGCAGCAGCATCCCCTTGATCACAGGATCAAAATTCAGGTGCAAGTGGCAAGTGGCTCATATTCATGACGGTTGCAGCGTCCGGGGGGGAGGTCACGTGATCCTCTTTTGCGACCTTCGGGCCAGCAAAGTCAGTGGGAAGGCCAGATTCACTTAACAACCAGGTTGCTGACTTAACAACTGCAGTGATTGTAGCAAGAAAGGTCATAAAAGGGGCCAAACTTTAGTTAACAACTGTTCTGCTTAACAACAGAAATTTTGGGCTCCACTGTGGTCGTAAGTCGAGGACTGCCTGTATCAGGTATACTCGCCACCTTGAGTTGCTTGTAAAAACAATAAAGGCAGGGATATAAGAGTCACCTCATGGTGAGACGGGTGGCAAACAAATTTAATAAATTTTAAAAGTAGCAATAGTACATAGACTTATATACCGCTTTACAGTGCTTTACAGCGGTTTACAGAGTCAGCCTATTTGCCCCCCAACAATCTGGGTCCTCATTTTACCGACCTCAGAAGGATGGAAGGCTGAGTCAACCTTGAGCCGGTCAGGATCGAACTCCTGGCAGTGGGCAGAGTCAGTCTGCAATACTGCATTCTAAACTTTGTGCCACCGTGAGAAGGAAGGAAGGAAGGAAGGAAAAAAGGAAGGAAGGAAAAAAGGGAGGGAGAGAAAGAAGGAAAGGAAGGAAGCAATAGCAATAGCACTTAGACTTATGTACCGCTTCACAGCCCTCTCTAAGCGGTTTACAGAGCCAGCATCCTGTCCCCCAACAATCTGGGTCCTCATTTTACCGACCTCGGAAAGATGGAAGGCTGAGTCGACCTTGAGCCGCTCAGGGTTCAAACAAAAGAAGAATAATTGCTATCATGTGAATTTAGAACTCTACCTCTTTTTTAAAAACTAAATTCAGATGAAAAAGTCAAATGCGGGAGCCCAGGTAAAGCAGCTTGTCCCCTGCCTTGTAAACATGTCCGTGTTCCCCTTCCTGTCGCTGCTGAGAGGTTTACGTCAATTTATTTCTCCCTTCTCCGATGCCTTTGGCTGCCGCAGGGTGACCAGGCCGAAGGGTCAGCCTTAAAGGGGCAGCAGATGTTTCCAGCTGGGGAAAGCCACCCCTCCTCCTTCACCGGGCGCCTTGCCTTTTGACAACTGGCGGCTATTAAATCATGATGTGAAATTCATTGTCATTCTGACTTGGACTCATTAGCAATATAACAGAGAAGGATAGTGCACCTTTAAATGATGAGCTTTGGTGTTTAATTACCCAAATAAAATGACATAAATATGAATGAGCCCTAATGGTGGTACTTGGGTTTTTTTCCCCCTCCTGGAAACCATTAACGATTCTTAAATGATTTGTAAAGAAAATGAAAGGCGAAGAGAAGCAGTGAGATGGCTATTAGGGTTCAAACACACTCCTGAATTATTACATAGTCAACTACCTAGCAAATACAGAGAACTAAATGATCTTGATCTTCCTACCTTCTGGTTTCCCCCCTCCCCTTTTCTAAATTTACCGCTAGAGTCATTTCACCCCACAGCACGCGGCATTTTGATCTCTCTTCTGAAGTTCATTAATTCAGAAATTGGATGGATTGGATGGGGGGGTTGGTTGGTTTTGTTTTTAACTGGGTATGTGTAAGAAAGACAGAAGATTTCGGTTCTGCAGAAATTGCTAAGGTTGTTTTTGCCCCTGTGGGAGCAAATTGCTCATGAGGGCTAGTAGCACACATGCTGAAAGCAGGCCCACTCACCTAAAACAGGCCCTGGGTCAGAATGGGTAGTGGATCCCTTGTGGGATGTTGTTGTTTTATCCGGGATGGTTTTCTCCAGATTCTTTTGGTGATATTTTTTTGTGCTTTGACAGTTGCACTTTCTAAGTCACTCAGAGTCCTAGCAGACTGGGGCAGACTCCAGATCAGACAAATAGATGCATCTGAGGTTGGAAGCTACAACATTAGGAGATGGTTTTAAAATATGATTAAAGCCAGCTATTGTTCAGCTTTCCTGTTGCTGCATAAACTATTCCTAGAAATTTGTATGGACAAAATGGAAGACTTCTACTGGGGACTTCTATCTCCTCCTCCTCCTCCTCCTCCTCCTTCTCCTCCTTCCTCCTCTTCCTCCTCCATTCACTGTTCTTCCACCCTCCAAAGCTGATGTACCTCTAGTTTAATAGAGGCAGACATAACACATAACAGTGTAGCTCCCGCATGCAACTACATTTCGATTGATTAGGCTAGTTTGTGCCCCCCCCTGGACAGGAACAGAGAATCAGAATTCTCTCCCAGAAGTCTGGGAGTTAAAGTCCACACATCTTAAAAGTTGCCAAGATTGAGGAATACTGACCTCAGTGGTGGAGCGAGCAAGGGATGTTACCTAGTAGAGCAATGTAGCTTTGACAAACTCAGCTGATGATTTTCCAACGTTGGAGCGGAGTCTTGTCTGAAGACATAAGAGGGGGCTTTTTTTTGTGTGTGTAAAAAATTCTTTTATTGAAACAATCAACATCAAACATAAGATCGTATTAAAAAGCAATCATCATATAACCTGCAATACAACACTATGGATTAGTCTTTGTAAACGTCTGGTTTAGTAAACATTCCTCTTATATATGTTCTAACTACTGTTTCTAGTCTATCACATATTGTTCATTCGAGCTTCAGAGGTAAATTCGTCTCAGTAGTAGTGCAATCTTTTATGATCCCTAGCAAAAGATCCTGAGGTAGAAATTCAATAACCTGAGGTAGAAATTCAGTACGCATTTCCAATATTAAAGCAATCAACATTAAACATAGGATTATATTAAGAAGCAGTCCTCATAAAACATGAAAATACAGCATGAGGTATTAGTCTTTGTAAACGTCTGGTTTGGTAAACATTCTTCGCTCCTCACGTCAAGCCTCAACTATACACCTGATACATTTTATTTGATTGGTGTTTCTCTTATATATGGTCTATCTACTGTATCTAGTCTATCACATATTGTTCATTCGCGCTTCAGAATTAACTTCGTCTCAGTAATAGTGCAGAATTTTATAATCCCTAACAAAAGATCCTGAGGTAGAAATTCAATAACCTGAGGTAGAAATTCAATCCGCTTTTTCAATATTAAAGCAAACAACATTAAGCATAAGATCATATTAAGAAGCAATCATCATAGAACATAAAATACAACATTAGGTATTAGTCTTTGTAAACGTCTGATTTGGTAAACATTCTTCACTCTTCACGTCGAGCCTCAACTATACGCCAGATACATTTTATTTGATTGGTGTTTCTCTTGTATATAGTCTATCCACTGTTTCCAGTCTGTCAAATATTGTTCATTTGAGCGATCTTTCAAATATGCCAATATTTTCGCCATTTCTGCCTAATTTATTACTTTCAAAGTCCATTCTTCCATAGGTGGTATTTCTGGATTCTTCCATATTGTCCCACTAACAATCTGGCTGCTGTGATCAAGTTCAGAAATAAGTTCGTCTCTTTATGAAGTTCAGTTTTGTCAAGACCACAGGTCCTCCAGACTCCACCCAGACCGCTTTGGGAGCTGAGGTTGAATTCTTTGCATGCACATTGAGTCCTCTGCTCCCTAATTGCAGCCATTGTCTAATTCAGGCCTTCCTTAAACCGGTCAACAGCTCTAGTTGTTTTTTTTTGGGCAGGCCTACTTGTGGGACAACAACAAGGACCTGGTGGAGTGGCTGGAGAAACAGCTGGTGGAGGAAGAAGGGGCCCGCTCGGTGGTTGACGAGAACATCAAATACATTTCCAGGGACTACATACTCAAACAGATACGAAGGTAAGAGAGCAACGCTCAGGTGGTTCCTCCTCCATTATATTTATGATGGCCGTAGCGTCCCTGGGGATTGTGTGATCCCCTTTGGTGACCTTACGACAAGCGAAGTCGGTGGAGGAAGCCAGACTCTCACTTAGCAAATGTGGCAAGAAAAGTCATCAAGTGGGGCCAAAGTCAGTTAACTGTCTCACTTAGCAGCCGAAACTTTGGGCTCAGCTGTAGTCCTAAGTTGGAGGACTATCTGTATTTTGGACTTGCTGGCCACAAGAAACCTGCAGAGTTGATGAATTTTGAATAATAAATATGAAAGAGAACTCGTATGGTTTCTCTTGTGTATCTCTACTTCCAGCATACACCTTCGGAAACTTTTGAACCTAATCGCTGGGGCCTCCTCCTTGCTTTGCTATGAACTGTGTTAGACCGACAGGAAGTCCTCAAGTTACAGCCATTCATTGAGTGATCGTTCTCAGTTATAATGACATTGAAAACAGTGGCATAGAACTGGTCCCCACATTCATGACTGTTGCAATAGCCCCACGGTCATATGATCAAAAGGCAGGTGCTTGGAAACTGGCATGTCTTCACGGCAGTGGTGGCATCCCACGGGAATCACCATTCATCAAACCTTCCTTCCCAGCTGGATTCTGGCAGTCAAAGTCAATTGGAGAATCCAGATTCACTTAACCACCAGGTGATTCTCTTAACTGCAGTGATTTGCTTAACCATCATGACCAAAAGATTGTAAAATTGGGTGCAGCTCATTGCTTAGCAATGCAAATTCTAGTCCCAATTGTCGTCGTAAGTCGAGGACCACCTGTACAGAGCCAGGCTCCCCAAACGGAATGGTCCACCCCTTCTGAGATCATTACTTTTCCTTTTCCTAGCTTGGTCCAGGCAAACCCAGAGATAGCCATGGATTCCATCGTCCACATGACCCAGCACATATCGCCCACCCAGCGGGCCGAGATCGTGCGCATCCTCTCCACCATGGACTCTCCCACCTCCACGTAAGAGGAGCCCCCCCCCTCCAACCTCCCGGTCGCGGTGGGCAAGAAGAGGCCGCTCTTCGCTCTCAACCTCACAACGTGGACCTGCCGAGTGCTGCTAGAAAGTGACTTTCTAATGTTTGTTTTTAAAAACCAGACTTCAGTGGAAGACGCTGGGGGCATCCTTCTAGTCGCAAAAGACTCTCGGGACGCAGGCTCCCCACTTAAAGTAATTTATGGATGCCACGTAATCATACCTATTTATTTAACCAAAAAAAAGTGACTGGACCAATATTGTAACTAATGGTTGTGTGTACAGCACTTATCCAGATTATGAACGGTACTGGTGTACCCTGAGGTCACGGAATTCACAGGGCGGGCAGGTGGGTGGGTGGGTGGGTGGGTGAGATGAGGGGCCAATGTTCACTGGGAGCCAGTTTGTCTGTTACTTAACATCCCCAAACCCAAGAACCCCCCAGGTTTGACAACAGTTGCGGTAAACAAGGGCTGCTCCTCCTCTCCCCATTTTCCCTGGAGCCCATTGGTTCATCAGCTAATCCTGCAGGAGAGAAATTCCCAGCCTCCTGCAGCAGCCTGGCCAGATCGCCATTTCCGTATCTAAAGGGAGGCCCTCCGGCTTCATGTGGCTCATTCCCCCCCCCCAATCTGGAAAGAGCGCCTCCCTCCGTCACAAAGCAGGGACAGCCCCGTGTTCCTCTCTGAAAGGCTGTGCAACAACAACACCTCTCCCCTCCCCTCCCCCAGCGGGGCTCCTTCCATACCTTTGCAAAGGCAGCCCATTGGTGCTTAAAAGGCAGCACATTTTCCATGGGCATAACAGCCAGTCTTTGGGAGGGGGTGGGGGGGTGTTAAACAAATCTATCCAGCAGCATCCTGTTTCCCCAAGGCAAACTGGACCAAACCCAACGTGGAATGCCTCTCCCTTATTTTAAGGTCTCCGTGCCTCTCTGCCCCACTCCTTGGCCCCATAGCACAGATTAAGCCAACAAGCTTTTGGCTTGCTCACACACACACACACACACACACACACACACACACATACACCCGTCCCACCCACCTGCTGATCTGCTCCTCGTGTTTTGCTCCAGGTAGGAAGCTTGACTTCAACCTGGGCCTCTTCCCCAATGAAATGGCCTTAATTCAGTTTATAAAGTTAGCCAATGAAAGAAACATGAGCAGGAGAGCCTATTGCACCCAGCACCATCAACTGGGGATGCCTCCGAGCAGCTGTTTCCGCAGCCTTCTGGCTAGGGGAGGAAGTGCTGGAAGCTGCAACTGGCTTTGTGGGGGAGGGTCCAGGTGGCGAAGTGGGCAGGGGTGTGGTTGGGGTGTGTGGCTTGGGCAGATGTGCAGAGCTGCAGGAGCAGCAGCAATTAGTAAAACTTGCAAGGATGCGATTTTAGGGCTGGAGTAGGAATTGGGGGGGGGCTGTGCCTGGCTGGCTGTATAAAGTGTCTGCCCCAGGTCCACTAGCAAGATTTGGGAGCCCGTTTTCAAAACTTGGCAACCCAAGTGGGAGGGGAGCTTTTCCTTTCTCCCTGCAGACATACCATGCCTATAGCATGCAGCTGTGGGACACACACGCACACCCCTACGTTTGTAATGAGACAACTCGCCACGGCCAACTCACAATGGGACAACTTGCTGCAGGACAATTTCACAAATACAAAAGTGAAATTAATTTCAACGGAACCGTTACCAATAGTAATAAAATTAAGTCAACCCAGAAATGCAAGAGTTAACAATAATTTCAATGAAAATGCCACCAGCAATAAAAGTAACTGAATGGAACGATTAATATACAGTGTTGAACTGTCCCCCCCCCCCGGTGATTTGGCTGTGGCAAGCTGGTTCCAGCGAGTAACCGTGTGCCTCCTTCAGTTGTACAGCTGATTCTTACCTGTGGGACTCTCACCTGTGGGCCTGTAGCTGTGATGGGAGAGGCTGCCCTTGACTTCAGCACACCCACACCCAAACTCTCGGAGCCAGCCTTAGATCCAAGCTGGGAGGGGCAGTAATAAAACCCCCAGATACTTTAATTTTCTTTCTAAACCAAGGACCTAATTTCCCTGCTTAAAAAAGCCAGTAATTTGGAATTAATGC
Source organism: Bothrops alternatus (assembly GCA_034064705.1). Classification (NCBI taxonomy): domain Eukaryota; kingdom Metazoa; phylum Chordata; class Lepidosauria; order Squamata; family Viperidae; genus Bothrops; species Bothrops alternatus. Next base: position 1,106,700 of record JARGCV010000082.1, on the reverse strand, counting down.
GGTTGGTTTTTCATACATTGCAAAGCGCTAAAATCCATCCCTGTCAAGCATAACACAAAAAGAGGGGATGGAATCTAATTTGGGGCCTGGGTTGGGAGGATCCTTATATCACAGTATTAACCAACCAAGCTTCACTAAAAACCAAGATCAGGAATCTAGTTCCCAGGTGCATTTCTTTTTTTAAGCTGGAAAGTGCCGAGTGTGTGAAATAAAACAGCCCTTCCCTCTAGCTCAGAGAGCCCAGCCGTCTCCAGCTTCCAGATGTGATGCAGTCCAGCCTCGAAGTTCTCCAAAATTATGTCCAAAGATTACTGGCCAGAATAGTAAGAAAGGGCATCTTGGACATCTGGAGGGCTGTAGTGACTTGCAGCAGTCCGAAGCAGGTTTGAAGAGGGGGATAGAAATTCTTCTGCAGAGCTGACTTTTGGGGCTAAAATAACATCGGTCAACCCATCCTATTAACAGAACGTTCCAAAAGGACAGGCTCACTTATGGGACTGTGGTGGTGGGCTTGAGTTTCCACCAGATTTTCCCTCCAGGGTTCAAGTTCAGTGCCTTTCTTTTTTGAAACCTCCTCCTATTATTTCTTCGTTAAAGAAAATGACAGACATTCAGCTGAACTCCAGGAGGTTCCAGAGAGTACATTGCATTGGAGACAGCCAGGGAATCACATTTATCCCAGTGTCCTTCAAGCACTGAGTTTAGATTCTCGCGTCCATCTTTGCCATTTTTTCCCCTTCTTTCCATCATGCAAAACATATGAATTGATATGTTGTGTGTAAAGGAGTTCTTGATTCCAACGGCTTTGTAACCACCAGCTTAAACCTGTAAAGTGGCTGTTACTTTCAATCCCATGCCAACCCTTTTTTTAGAGGCTGCAAAAAGAACCACAGTGAAGGGGTGGCCTTTTCAAGTCTGTAACCTTGAATTCTGGTCCACCAAAGTTAAAAAGGAAAATCAACACATCTTCACACAGGGTTGAAGAGGGGAGGAAAAACAGGCAAAGATGCATTCTGGGTCTTTCCTGAATGTGCTCAGTCCCTAAAAGATGCAGCGGTCATTATATCTTTAGCAGGATTAAACTCGGATAAACCTCTCGCTGGAAGTATTAAAGTGGGTTCTGCTTTGGGAGAATTGTCAGGTCTGAAGTTGTTCCACTTACCTCAATTTTCTTTTAATAAAACCAACAATCAGTTTGTGTTGGCATTCCTTGCTGTGACTTTCAGATGTACAGGGATCTTTGGACAATGGTCAATGACAATTTCAAAGCACATTTGAAATATATTTCTGTTCCAGGCAACACTCTCACTTTGAGGGCACCCAACCCTGTTGCGTGTTTGGGCTTCCCCTTAGTGAAGTTAGCTTAGAAACATGATTGCCGTTATTCAGTGAGCATCAAGTAGTATAATTGGACATTCTCAATCATCCAGTCATGGTTGTCCGAAAGGCGCTTTTATCAAAAGGCAATTGGACTTTGTTTTTCCTTAAAGACGTTTCTCTTCTCATTTAAGAAGCTGAATAATTAATAATAATAATAATAATAATAATAATAATAATAATAATAAAGTTGGAAGGTACCTTGGAGGTCATCTAGTCCAACCCTCCGCTCAGGCAGGAAGCCCTATACCATTTCGGACAAACTCTATACCATTTCGGTCCAGTCTCTTCTTAAAAACCTCCAGTGTTGGAGCATTCACCGCTTCTGGAGGCAGGTTGTTCCACTGGTTAATTGTTCTAATTGTCAGGAAGTTTCTCCTTAGTTCCAGGTTGCTTCTCTCCTTGATTAGTTTCCATCCGTTGCTTCTTGTCCTGCCTTCAGGCGCTTTGGAGAATAGCTTGACTCCCTCTTCTTTGGGGCAGCCCCTGAGATATTGGAAGGCTGCTATCATGTCCCCCCTCGTCCTTCTCTTCGTTAAACTAGACATACTCAATTCCAGCAGCCGTTCCTTATATGGAAGGAAGTATTCATGGGGAAAAAAGGAAAGTCCAGTTGCCTTTTGAAAAAAAACGCCTTTGGATTGATCAAGCAGTGATCACCAGCATGCAATTTCCAGAATCTATTAACCTCTACAGCCCCAGAGAACATTTTTTGGAGAAAAGCTCCCGTTTGGTCACCAGACAGTAGGCAAAGTCACATAGGCTCCTCTCTCCTACTACATATAGGCAACCACTTTATCAGAAAGGTGATTGGTCAGTGTGGAATCCTTGGTGCTCTGATGATGTTACGTAGTTGGGTAATGAAACCTCTGCAAGAAAACCACCAAGCTCAGAGAGCACCAAGGACTGCACAGTTCAGCCCTGAGCCACTAATATTCTATTGGCCCGTGTTCCTCACCACTCCGAGTTTGTTAGCACACTTTATCAGGCACATAGTAATTCAGCAAGTGCACTCCCTAAACTCACTAAGTTTGCTTAGTCTTCATCTAGGTTATGAAGCTAGCCAGTCTGCATTGGGTAATCTGAAAAAAAAATGGCTGTGTGCTATCCCAGTTGGCAACTTCAAGCTTGTCTTTTTCTGAGCAGGAATGGTTATGGGTCCGCAGGGACTGCAAGGGCATTTTGGAAATGGGTGCTTGTCTTGCAAGGAGCCAACTTTGCTGGTAGCATGCTCCAAAAGAGGGTGGGGCAGATAGCAAGAGAACATCCGCAGGCCCCACAGCTGCAGGGCTTCTGCATGGCTCTCCTTTAAACCAAGATACTCTGCATTTAGCTTGGTGGTTTCCATCTAGAATGCAGTGGCCCAGTGGAACACGTCAACATTAAAGAGAGCAGTGCGTTGATATCAGCTTTCAAGGTAATCCATACCGTAAAGTAGAACCTACTATCTTCATAGAATCTTGCATGTCAGAAAGCACGTGCCCGCTCACCTGCTTTTATTTTCCAGAAAACTAGGGAGGGTTCCTTTGAGATGTTGTCTCCACCTTCATCCCTCCTTTGGATTCAGATTTCTCTTACCAGACTGCTGTCAACCTCCCTGCTCTTCTTCCTGTCTATCAAGGTGACTCCCACATAATTGGAAAACAACACAACATCTGTTGTATTTCTCCCTTTTCCCCCCCCCCAAACTATTTGTCTAGACTTCCCTTTTTCCCTCTGCCTGCTGATGACTTATGTCTACATGAGCAGATAAGATACAACTGCCTTGAGAAGTCCCATAAGGGAAAAGAGTTGCAATCTGTAGAAGACGTTCATTTATTCTTCACTTCCATACTTGCTAAAAGTAAAGCCTCCTTCAAGTTGAGCACTTGCTGGTTTCAGAGATACATCCGTGCAATTTTCTTGGCAATAATAACAGAAGCAAAGGAAAGAGAAGAGAAGAGAAGAGAGGAGAGGAGAAAAGAGAAGAGAAGAGAAGAGAAGAGAAGAGAAGAGAAGAGAAGAGAAGAGAAGAGAAGAGAAATTCTAGTCTAGCCTACAACATGACGATTGAGGAACTCTGGGAGTTGAAATCCTCCCATCTTAAAGTTGTTGCAGTTAATAAACACGAGGATAGATAAACTAATAGTTTGACCCAAGAACAATTCAGCTCATCTTGTTTTGCTGTTTTCCATAGATTAAACTCAAGATCATTAGGTAAAGTACACGTGATGTGATTTGTGTGTCTTAGGTTTAGCAAGTTTAGCTGCAGGCAGTTACAGGGACAAATTAAAATTGTATTTCTATCACAATTTTAGGGCTTTTGTGTTGGTAGAGTGGACAGTGAAAGCAGACTCTATCACTAATGCAAGGGGACTTATTTTGAATGGTCTCTACCTTTTTTTTTTGCCACTGATGCTTCGGATCCAACAAAACCCACCTCTTAACATTCAGAGAAAGTGGGGGTCGCCAAAACAATTTCATGCATTAAACTGTTTCACAAATGGCTGCCCAAACTCACACAGCCATTTCCCTCACCGCTACTCAACTGAATTTAATTGCAGGTACAGCTAATGGAACAGTTTCCCCCCTGCTAGCTAGGTTGCATAAATGAACCTGTTTACCCCAAACTGGTTCTTTTATTTTATTTTATTTTTTTTTAAAAAAAACACTCATAAAAATACCTTTGTGCCTAAACTGCGTGGAGAGGTAAACCGCTAGAAATCAGCACCACGGACAGCTCCAGCCCAACTTAACCTGTATGGAACTGAGATCAAATCCGCCCGCTAGAAATCAGCACCACGGACAGCTCCAGCCCAACTTAACCTGTATGGAACTGAGATCAAATTCGCTGAGTGGTATATGTCCATATACATTCACTAGCAACCAATATTCATATGCTTAAAATACCCAGAAGGGTATCCCCGAAGTGTAAAAGCTTTCAAACACTGCCAGATCAAAGTGCGATCATCTTTTAATTTAAACCTTTTGTTGCCTGAGTGATCTTGAGAGGGAGAGAGAGAGAGAGATCAAAATAAAGCTGAAACAAAAACAGCTGCTTTGTAGTTGCATTCCCCCCCCCTCAATCTTCCTCTCCCCAACCTCTCTCCCTCCCCCCCCCCAAATCCGCCCTTTGCTTGAGTCCCTTCTCTCAATTTAGGCCGTGAAATAGGTCAGCTCTATTACCGATCAGCCTTCCCAGAAATATTTAAAACAAATTGAATTGCACACCCAATACCCATCACAATTATGCCAGCCACAATAACTAAATTAGCAATTCAACAAAATAATTGGAAATGCGATTCTCTCTATTCCGAGGCTTCCCCCGGGGCTTTTGCTGATCGGTGGGAGGGAAACTCCTGCTTTACTAATTCAGAAGCTAATTAGAGCCACACTTGTAAATGAAGTTGTTTGTCTGAAAGTTGAAATCCGGTCCCCTATCTATCTATCTATCTATCTATCTATCTATCTATCTATCTATCTATCTATCTATTTATATTTTGAGGAGAGAGGGTCCCTTTCCTCCTCCTCCTACCCATGTTGCAAATCTAAAATAAATAAATAAATAACCCCAACAGTTATAAGTGGCTAAAATCATTTAAATTCTGTTGGTAACTGAGGATATTAAGAGAAACATTTATAGTGAGCTACGCCTGTATTTTCCCTTTCTTTTTCTTTTAAAAAAAGTTTAAACTTTCTGATTTTGCCTTTCAAAAGGGTTGATAATGACAAACGACAGTTTCAGCCAGACAGAGCAACCTCATCCCGAATCTCCAGGGCCAAAAAAACAGATAAAGGCTCTCACAAGACTGTGTACATCTTTAGGCCAATGCTGCTATGTATCAGGGACCAACTCTCCGAGGAGTTAAGTATCTTCCAGAGAGAAGTGGATAGTGAGCTGCCCCGAATCTCGGGAGAGGGGCGGCATACAAATTTGATAAATAAATAAATAAATAAATAAGTTCCCTTCTTCCATTTGAGTAGCATAGGGCTGGAAGGGACCTTGAAGGTCTTCTAATCCAACCCCCTGCCCAAGCCAGGAGTCCCTACACCAGACATGTCAAACACAAGGCCTGGGGGCCGGATGCAGCCCACAAAGTGGTTTCATGTGGCCCGCGAAGCCATTCTGGAAACAGTGAGGGAACGGCCCCCGCTGCTGCCTTGGCCCTGGCCCAGACCAGCCGGCCAGGAGCCAATGTACAATTTTGTGGTGGCCATCTATGCTGAAACGCATTCAGTCTTAGCTCCACAAGGCCGTCTGGAAACAGCGAGGAACCAGCCCCTGCCGCGTCGGCCCCGCCCCCTGGGTGCATGCTGGGGAGGTGTCACCCTTGGTGAGGAACGAAGAAATGGACCATGCCTTGGCGCTTGCCCCAGTCCCACTCCCTTCTGCCAGAGACCCTCAGATCTGTCCCACTCCTGCCCAGCCCCCCACAGGCACCCTTGACACGAATGATGTAGAGCTGGCCATGCCCACCTAGTAGGCCACACCCACTCCATCCATGCCCACCCAGTAGGCTGCACCCACCCTGGCCACACCCACCCAGCCCCCCCAAGGGCAATCGCAATGCTGATGCGGCCCTCAATGAAATTGAGTTTGACACCCCTGCCCTATACCATCCCAGACAAATGGTTGTCCAATCTTCTCTTGAAAAGGTCCAGCAGTGGCGCAACCTCAACACCAGGAGGTAACCAGTTACATTGATTAATTGTTCTCACTTTCAGGAAACTTCTCCTTAGCTCCAGGTTGGATTTCCTTCTGAGGAGCTTCTACCCATTGTTTCTTCTCCTGCTCTCAGGTGCTGTGGCGAATAAGTCAATCTCCTCATTACAGCAATGAGGAGATTGACTTATCCACCATAGCCCGAGGGCAGGACAAGAAGCAATGGGTAGAAGCTCCTCAGAAGTCCTTCAAGAATTGGAAAACGGCTATCATGTCCCCCCACCCCTGATCTTTCTCTTCATTAGGCTAAATATACCTAGTTCCCTTGGCTGCTCATCATACCACTTAGCTCCCAGACCCTTTATACAATAGAATAGAGCCAGAAGGGACCTTGGAGGTCTTCTAGTCCAGCCCCCTGTTCAAGCAGGAGAACCTATACCACCTCAGACAGGTGATTGTCTAGTCTCTTTTTAAAAAATCTCCAGGGATGGAGCACCCACGATTTCTGGAAAGAAGCTGTTCCACTGGTTAGTTGTCCTGTCAGGAAGTTTCTCCTTAGTTCCAGGTTGCTTCTCTCCTTGATCAGCTTCCAACCACTGTTTCTCATCCTTCCCCCTGGTGCTCTGGTGAACAACCTGGCCCTCTCTGCCTTGTGGCAGCCCCTCAGATACTGGACCACTGCTACCATGTCTCCCCTATTTCTTCTTTTCTTTAGACTGGCCAAATCCAAGTCCCACAGCCGTTCTTCGTATGTTTTAGTCTCCAGGCCTTTGATCCTCTTAGTTGCTCTTCTCTGATTTTTTCCCAAATTCTCAACATTTTTTTTGTGATATGGTGACCAAAATTGTCTGCAGTATTCCAGGTATGGTCTTATTAGGGTTTTATAAAGCGGTATTAATACCTTGCGTGATCTTGATTCTATGCCTGTTTATACAACCCAGGATTGTATTAGGTTTTTGCACCCTTTCTAGGGCATCGGCTTTTATTTTTTGTATTGTGGTGAGCAGAACTGGATGTAGTATTCCAAATGTGACCTCATTAGTGCAGTATAGAACAGTTTTATCACTTCTCGTGATTCTGATGCCTTTCCTTCGTTGATGCAACCTATGATTGTGTTAGCTTTTTGGCCACTGCAGTACACTACACAGATGCAGCATTCCATTAATGAGGAATAAAGTTAATGGGGGTGTCGGCAAAGCTCTTGGAACTTCAGGAACAGAGTTTAAGACCATCAACCAGTTTGTTTCTTTTGAAGCGCAAGAATCTGCATCTAGGGACCTTGGATTCTGCTAGGATAAGCAGACAGTGCCGTTCTTAATTGGATCGTTGGCCACCCAAATATTGTTTGTTGTTTTACTAGCTGTCCCTCTTTTCCACTGTTGGCTCTCCTTAAACTGAGATGGAACCTGTGGTTTGTCCAATACCTGCCCAAGAATAATGGAACTGCACTTTGGCAACATCCAGTTTGGTGTTGTGATTAAGGCACCAGGCTAGAAAGCAGGAGACTAAATCCTGCCTTAGGCATGAAAGCCAACTGGGTGACTTGGTGCCAATCATTCCCTCTTGGCCCAACTCACTTCACAGTGTTGTTATGGGGAAAATATAAGGGCGAGGAAAGTGTGTTGGATATGATTGCCACATTGAGTTATTTGTAATAATAATAAAGGTGGGATACAAATTAAGTAAATGAATAAACCTGACGACCTTAGAAAAGACACAACAAAGTTGGAGCCTTACTATATTCACCACTCTTCTCTGAACCAAAACTAGTCAATACTAGCTTGTTACTAGTGAGCCAAGATTGTGAGGTTTAATGTATGGCTCAAGGTCTTGTGAGAATCCAGAACACTGTTTTAGACAAACACAATTAAATGGATCCAGGGTACTGACACTCATCAATTTTCAACACCATAAAGCAACCAAGCAGAGGCTCACATGACAATTCTGTAAAAAATATAATAATTGCAAATTGTGGTCACTTTACCTCAGGACACTCCAAGTGGTCATCAATGCCAGCCAGTTGCCCAGTGCCCAAAATGCAGTCACATGACCATGGGAAGGAACTGTTGGAACTTCAGAACCAGGCCGTTAAGTACCTTTCGGGGATCCGTCATGATTTTAACCAGTTGCTAAGTGGCCGTATGTAAATCAAGAACTACCTGTAAGGGGAAGAGAGAGAGAGAGAGAGAGAAAGACCTACACCGTCCCTGTTCCTAGCCTTGATAATGAAAACCCCTTCCCACTCTCCGTTTGAAGAACCCATTTCTACTTTGGGCTTTACTTGGGCTGTTTTAAACTTGGCACCGTTCTGCACTGCTTGAACTAATGACAAGCTGCCTATAAGAACTGTCTGGGTGGAAAAGAGGGACACGATTCTCATTAAAATAAGCAGGAAGGTTCAAAGCCTCTTTCTTGTGATGTGATTTTAAAGAAAATGCTACTTGCAGACTTGGAAGCATTTTCTGACCTCGTGTATGTTGTGTGCCCAGTCACTTCTCTCTCTCTCTCTCTCTCTCTCTTGCACTCACACAGGAGGAGAGAGAGAGAGAGAGAGAGAGAGAGAGAGAGAGAGAGAGAGAGAGAGAGAGAGAGAGAGAGAGAGAGAGAGAGAGAGAGAGAGAGAGAGAGAATGGAGATAAAGAAAGTATAGGAAAAAGAGAGGAGAAAAGGAGATAAAGAGAAAGGAGAGAGAAAGAGAAAGAAGAGAGATAAAGAAAAAGAGAGAGAGAAAGGAGGAAAAGGGAGAGAAAGAGAGAAAATGTAGGAGAGAGGAGAGAGAAAAAGAAAGGAGATAAATAGAAAGAGGAGAGATAAAGAAAGAAGAGAGAGAAATAAAAAGGAGAAAGAGAAAGTGTAGGAGAAAGAAGAGAGAAAAAGAAAGAAGAGAAAGAGGAGAGATAAAGAGAACAGGGAGAGAGAGAGAGAGAGAGAGAGAGAGAGAGAGAGAGAGAGAGAGAGAGAGAGAGAGAGAGAGAGAGAGAGAGAGATGTGGGGGATTATCTAAGATCCTAGTTTAGGAAGGCACGTGACCAAAATAACTCAATTGCCATCAGAAATATAGCTGTTTAACCGAGGCCACTGTTATTTCCAGCAGCAGCAAACCTCTCTAGACATTTCAGTGACAGTGTGAAGATTAGACCAAGCTCCAAAATTACCCAAGCAAAAAAATGTTTCCTTTGGAAATGTACCATATTCCTCTTGGGAAAAGAAAACCAATCTTCCATGTGGGTTTCCCTTCCGCTGAAGACTTTTTGAAGGTCTGCATTCTTACTGTGTTGCATCATTTAGGTAAGGAGGCACATCAAAAGTTTGCTTAGAAGCTAAATTCAACATTTTGGAGTCTCCTTGATTCAACTTCTCTCTCAGACATTTCCAACGAGGTGAATACCAACAATCGGTATTTGAGAGAGATTGAATGTCCTATTCAGCTGGCAAACTCCAGTCAGCAGCAAAGGGAAATTTACAAAGATCACACAAGACAAAAATGAAAAGACACAAAAAACATACTCACCTCATGTATCTGAGTTAGGAAGCTTTATTTACAGTGACTTTCTAGGTCCAACTTAAGATGTCACTTACATGACTTGGAACCTGGATCTCTTCAGTAGTCTATCCTTTAAAGAGGACCTTGTGTAGAAGCCTTCTCCATAAGGAGCTCTTAAGTGGTCTATCTCACTCAACATCACTAGAAGATACGGATTGGAGAAGAAGGTTGAGGAGGATGGCTGCAGAGGAAGTCCTTCCTGGATTACCTATGAAGCCAGTAAAAGCAAACTTCCTCACCACTTTACACTGCCTGGCCTTGACACAAGAAGGGAAGGGATGGGACAGGGAGGGGAGAAGAGAGAAGGGAGTGGAGTCTAGAGTAGAGTAGAGTAGAGTAGGGGAGGGGAGGGGAGGGGAGGGGAAGGGGAATAGAGTAAAGAGAAAAGGGAAAAGGGAAAAGGGAAGAGAGAAGAGAGGAGAAGAGAAGAGAAGAGAGGAGAGGAGAGGAGAGGAGAGAAGAGAAGATGGTTTCTCAAATTATGCAACAAGGATTCCCTACTAAAGATGCCACCTCTGTAGCACAGGGCCTACCAAGGCAGGGACACAAACTGGTCGAAAGTCAGTATGTTTCTCTCTCTGTATTTAAATCCCCTTGCTCCATGTGCACCTAAATTTCCCATGCAGTATTACCATCTTCTCACCCAAAGCTCCTTGCTCAAGGCAGGAATGGGATGCCATCAAAGATATCTCAAACCTTCACTTAAGGCTGAAGGCATCACTTACAGGACTACCGAACACAGTTCGAAGGATTTTCTGGTGCAATGGCCAGGCTAAGTGCTGGATAATGGCAGCTGAAATCCAACATGGAAGGAGGCATATAGTAACCTACAATTTAATAAGCTGGCATAGAACTAGTCCTGCCAATCTCTAATGTACGGGCAGTCCTCGACTTACAACCACAATTGGAACCAGAATTTCCACTGCTAAGCGAGTTGCATCCAATTTTACATCCTTTTTTTTGCCATGGTGGTTAAGCAAATCGCTGAAGTTGTTAAGTGAATCACAGGGTCATTAAGCAAATGTGGCTTTCCACATTGACTTTGCTTAGTGGAAGCCAGCTGGGAAGGTCACAAATGACAATCACTTGACCCTGGGATGTTGCAAGGGTCATAAATACAGGCCAGTTGCCAACTGACCAAATTTTGATCATGTGACCGTGGGGATGCTGCAACGGTCATAAGTGCGAGGACCAGTCATACGTCACTTTTTTCCAGTGCAGTTGTAAATTCAACCAGTCACTAAACAAATGGTTGTAAGTCAAGGACTACCTTTATGAACACCAAGGAAGTCTTATTTATGAAAGAGAAAACTATCATGTTTTTAAATTCAGCCTTCCTACACATTCATCTTCCTATTTGTTTCAATAATCAAAGAAAATGTTTATGGAAGATAGTAAGCCATAATCTAAGCCATTAGTTAGTTACTTAGCCATGAGTGACCAGTCATAAAACCCTAGCCCAGAGGAATATAACTGAGTTTATAAACGGAAAGGTTAAACTTGCAAGTCTAATCTGCAATGCTCAGAATAATAAACCTACTGTATTTATAAAAAAAACCACCAAAGTACACAGTAGTTAATAAAACAAGACTGTCAAACCAATTAGTTAATTGGACCCCTTTCGGTGAACTGAGTTAATGAATCATTACATTTGCAGGCACTTGCATACTATCGAAATCTTAGTTCAAGTATCTTTTTGAAGTATTAAGGGAGGTCTGAAGTCACCTACAATTTATTTAAGCTAAGCAAATTCTCCGTGTGCAAATAACGAATATTCTTTGCAGGAGTTTGCACAAGGATTCAAGTTTGAAATGTTTCAAGCTTGAAATCCTCCAGTTTCCAAATACCTGCTACCCTAATTAGATTTTTTTTTTCATTCATTCCTGAAACTGTTAAAGAGCAGGGCTGCCCAATCTTTAAAATTGGTAGTCTTCAACTCCCAGAATACAGGCCAGTTGCCAAGCACACTGGTTTTTATGACTGTGGAAAATGCCACAACAGTGGTAAGTGTGAAAAACGGTCACTTGTCCCTTTTTTTTAGTGCTGTTTTAATTCTGAATGGTCACTAAACCAGGGGTTCTCAACCTTGGCAACTTTAAGACTTGTGGACTTCAACTCCCAGAATTCCTCAGCCAGCAAAGCTTTGCTGGCTGAGGAATTCTGGGAGTTGAAGTCCACAAGTCTTAAAGTTGCCAAGGTTGAGAACCCCTGCAACGGAAGGGAGAGAATCCTTAGTCTGATAAAATCTGGCAAAAGATGCAAAACAGGCTGACATTTTCACCACTGAAAATAATTTCCTTAACGGAACAGAACCGAACAATAAAATGGAACAACAACCAGTGGAACCACCTGCCTCCAGAAGCAGTAAATGCTCCAACACTGGATGTTTTTAAGATGAGACTGGACAGCCATTTGTCTGAAATGGTACAGGGTTTCCTGCCTGAGCAGGGGGTTGGACTAGATGACCTCCAAGGTCCCTTCCACCTCTATTCTATTCTAGTTGGAAGGGATCTTGGAGGTCTACTAGTCCAACCCCCTGCTCAGGCAGGAAATCCTATACCATTTCAGTCTCTTCTTAAAAACTTCCAGTGTTGGAGCACTCACCGCTTCTGGAGGCAGGTTGTTCCACTGGTTAATTGTTCTCACTGAAAGGAAATTTCTCCTTAGTTCTAAGGTTGCTTCTGTTCTTTTTTTTTTGTAAAAAATTATTTTATTAAAACCATCAACATTAAACATAAGATCATATTAAAAAGCAATCATCATATAACCTGTAGTACAACTCTAAGGATCAGTCTTTGTAAACGTCTGGTTTAGTAAACATTCCTCACTCCTCACGTCAAGCCTCAACTATACGCCTGATACATTTTATTTGATTGGTGTTTCTCTTATATATGGTCTATCTACTGTTTCTAGTCTATCACATATTGTTCATTTGAGCTTCAGAATTAAATTCGTCTCAGTAGTAGTGCAATCTTTTATGATCCCTAACAAAAGATCCTGAGGTAGAGATTCAATAACCTGAGGTAGAAGTTCAATACGCTTTTTCAATATTAAAGCTATCAACATTAAACATAAGATCATATTAAGAAGCAATCATCATGAAACATAAAAATACAACATTAGGTATTAGTCTTTGTAAGACTATTAGTCTTTGTTTCCAGTCTATCATGTATTGTTCATTTGAGCGATCCTTCAAATATGCCAATATTTTCGCCATTTCCGCCAAATTTATTACTTTCAAAGTCCATTCTTCCATGGGTGGTATTTCTGGCTTCTTCCAGTATTGTCCCACCAACAGTCTAGCTGCTGTGATCAAATTCAGAAATAAGTTCGTCTCTGAGGTAGTGGAATCCTTTATGATCCCTAACAAAAAAACCTGAGGTAGAAATTCAATAGGCTTTTTGAAAATGGTTTGGAGTGTCCACCATATCTTCCTCCAGAAGGCTTTAATTTTTCTACATGTCCACCATACATGAAAATACGTAGCCTCCCCATTGCCACACCTCCAACATTTAGGTTGGGTGTCTGGATAGATATATGATAGTTTTTTCGGATCTAGATGCCATCTATAGAACATCTTGTAGAAGTTTTCCCTTAACTGTTGCGCTTTCGTAAATACTACATTTCTCACACAGATTTCCTCCCACGTTTCCATCGTGATAGAATGCCCAAAATCTTGTTCCCACTTTACCATACAGTTCTTGACTAGCACAGTTTCAGAGTCCATTTCTATCAGAACTCCGTACACTCGTTTGATGTGCATGATCCCCTGCTCTCTAATCTGTTCAATTAAGTTCTCGTCTGTCAGGGATATGCCCTTCTTCTTGTCTTTTTGCCACCTAGAATGCAGTTGCAGATATGATAGCCAGGTACCTCCTATTCCTTCATCTGCTAGCGTTGTTGGTGGCTTTAAGGAGAACCCATTTTCTTCTTCCAATACAAGTTTGCTGTAGGGCACCACTTCCTGCCCTTGAGATATGTTTACGTCCCCTATTGCGTGTCCGGGGATCGTCCAGATGGGGATCTTATCATGTAGAAGGTACTTATATTTCCTCCAAACCCACAACAACGGGGTTCGTAATGGGTTCTCCTTGAAGTTCTTGTCCGCCTTTTTGTCATACACCAAGTATGCGTGCCAGCCGAATAGTAGACCATGCCCTTCCACATTCAGTATTCTTTCGTTCGTCATATTGATCCAGTCACTCAACGCCACCAATGTCGCTGCATAGTAGTATAGCTTTAGATTGGGCATTTTTAGTCCCCCTCTCTTCGTGTCCTGGATGATTTTTAGTTTTACCCTCGGTTTCTTGCCATCCCAAATAAATCTGTTGATGCCCTTCTGCCAGTTGTCCAAGTCCACATCCTTTTTGAATATGGGTAGCATTTGAAAGAGAAATAGAAATTTTGGCAAGACGTTCATTTTTACTGCTGCTATCCTGCCCAGCAAGGACAGTCGTAGTGTTTTCCACCTTTCCAGATCTGCTTGTATCTTGTTCCACAGCACCTCGTAGTTATTCTTGTGTAATTTCGCGTTCGTTGTTTCTATCTCCACTCCTAAGTATTTAACTTTCTTGACTATTTCACAACCCGTTATTCTTTCCAAGTCCTGTTTTGCTTTGTTGTCTAGATTTTTAACTAGCATCTTCATTTTTGATATATTTACTTTGAAGCCTGACACCCTACCATAGTCTTTCATTATCTCCATCAATCTCCTTGCTGACTGTACTGGTTGTGACACTGTCACCAGCAAGTCATCTGCAAAGGCACATAGTCTGTAGTCTTGTTGTCTAATCTGTATGCCCTTTATGTCCTCTGCCGCTCTTATCTTGTTCAGTAGAATCTCCAGCGTTAGGACAAATAGCAAGGGTGACAGCGGGCAGCCCTGTCTTGTGCCTCTTTCTATGTTGAATGAGTCCGTTAGGTCTCCATTAACAATGATCTGGCCTGTTTGTTTCTGGTAAATTGCCAGTATGGAATTGAGAAACTGTGCTCCCATTTTCATCTTCCGGACCAAGTTTGTCAGAAACGGCCAATTCAATCTGTCGAAGGCTTTTTCTGCATCCACCAACATAAGAGTGGCGGGTACCTGGTTGTGCCTTTCCAAGTACTCTATTATGTTCAACAGCTGTATCACATTAGTTTTCATCTGGTGCCCTTGTATAAATCCCCTTTGGTCCGGGTGTATTATTTTTTGTAGTACAGTCATTAATCTATTGGCCAGAATTTTTGCGAAGATTTTGTAGTCTGTGTTTAATAGTGAGATGGGTCTGTAGTTTGCAGGTTGTGCGTTATCTTTTCCCTCCTTGAGGATTAACGAAATGTAGGCTGTTTTCCAGGACGGTGGGACTTGGCCTCCTTCTTGTATGTTGACAAATAGCTTTCTGAGGGGTTCTAACATTTCCTCCTGGAGATGCTTGTAGTAGATCGCTGTTATCCCATCCGTCCCGGGCGATTTTCCTTTTTTCAGTTGTTTGATCACTGAGTGTATTTCCTCCTTTGTGATTAAGGCATTCAGGGCATCTCTTTGTGCATCGGTGATTGCCAGTATCTTTTCGTTTTGTAGAAACTTATCTATCTCTTTGTCTTGTGTCTTCTCCTCGGTGTATAGCTTTGAGTAGAACTCGGTAAAGGCTTTCTTGATGGTTTCCTGTCAAAATTATTCCTTGCCTTTGTACTCTATCTTTTCAATTATGCGGGATTTCTGTTTCTTTCTTATGATATAAGCCAGCCATTGACCCGGTTTGTTGTCATTGCAGAATGTCTTATGATTTGCATATTGTATATTCCTTGCAACTTGGTCTGCCATCAACATGTCAAATTGCTTTCTTAGAATCTTGATTCCTTCTTTGGTGACTTTGTCCTCCGGTCTTTTTATTAATAGCCGCTCCTTCTTACTTATCTCGTCTTCTAACTCCTTTCTTTTTTGTTCTTGTTTGCGACGGTGCCTGTTATTCATGTCCATAAGAATCCCTCGCATATACGCCTTGCTGGCGTCCCAAATCATTTCTATAGGTGTTTCATTGTTCATATTTATGTTGAAGAATTCCTTCATAGCATTTTTGCATTCAGCCACCTTTTCTTTGTGTCTAAACAGGTTTTCATTAATTCTCCAGGATCTCCTCTGTTTCAGACCATGTCTTAATTCCATCCTCACCGGGTTATGATCTGTTAGTACTTTGGGTAGGATTTTCACCGTGTTTAGGCAAACCAGCAAGTCGCTAGATGTTAATATAAAGTCAATTCTGGAGAAGGATTGATGTCTGTCAGAGAAAAAAGTGAATTCTTGTTCTTTGCCGTGCCTTTCCCTCCATACGTCTGTCAGTTCAAGGTCCTCCTTCATGTCGAAGAAGGATTTAGGCAACTTGGAGTGCTTTTGCGGGTTAGGTGCAGTCCTTTTTTTGTCCAGGGCAGTCTCTATGACCCCGTTCCAGTCTCCTAGTATAATGCAAGATCTGTAGTTGAGTTGTGTTAACTTCTTGTGTATCCTTTTGTAGAATTTGCCTTGTTGTTGATTTGGTGCATATATGCCCATCACCAGAATCTTCTTGTCTTCTTGTGTTATTTCGATTGCCAGGTATCTACCTTGGGGGTCTGACTCTATTAGCTTAGCTATACCAGGACAAGGGGGCACTCCCTAAAGCTTATAGCTAAGAAAGTGAGGACAAATAAAGGGAAATATTTCTTCACCCAGAGGGTCGTTGATTTATGGAATTCACTTCCTGAAGGGGTCGTGACAGCTGTCAGCCTTGACAGCTTCAAGGCAGGGCTAGATCGATTCATGGATGCAAAGTGTATTGGTGGTTATTAAAACAGATGTCCATGTGCCGCCTCTATGTTGGTTGAGGCAGGCAGGATTCCCTTGAGTACCATTTGTTTGGGGGTCAAGGGAAAGGGAGGGTTTTGCCTTCTCTTTCTGCTCAAGATCCCCATGTACATTTGGTGGGCCACTGTGTGACACAGAATGCTGGACTCGATGGGCTTTGGCCTGATTCAGCATGGCTCTTCTTATGTTCTTATGTTCTTATTACATGTTTCTTTACATATATAACAATCCCATTCTTTTTTCCTGGTGCCGCTGCAACAAATTGTGCGCCCAGTTTGTAGTTGATTAAATATTTCTGGTCTGCCGCTCTGATGTGTGTTTCTTGTAGGCAAATTATATCGCTTTTACCTTGTTTCAGGTAGTGAAATATTTTTCTCCTTTTCTGAGGGGAGTTTAATCCGTTAACATTCCAAGTCAAATATTTAGTTGTCATTATCGGTTTCAGGATACTCTTGCAAGACCGCTTCTGTTCTTTCTCCTGTTTTCTTCTTTGGTCTCGTTCCCATGATATCCGGATTGGTGCTCATGTTGTGTAGTAGGGTCTTGTCTTGCTGGTCTGTACGTTTGGTAGTGGATCTTAGTAGCCTGCCCCCCGCAGACTGCCCTGTTTCCTTGTTTTTGTTGCCCTCTGTGCCATCGTATCTCGAGGTGGTCCATTCCTTTCTCCTGCTACTGCGCCGGTCTGTGCTTCTGACTGGTTTGCTCGTTGTTCTCGATCCCTTCCGCGTTCCAGTGGCCCTTTTGCATCATCCCTCGTAGTGGATTGAGGACCGTCCGACTTCAGTTCCTTTTCAAGGAATTCTTTGGCTTTCTGGACCGAGTTCAGGTAGTACCTTTTATTTTTGTAGAGAAGTGACATCCCTGTTGGGGCTTCCCATCGATATTGCAGAGCGCGTGGTCTCAGTTCGTTGACCAGGAACTTGTAGTCCTTTCTGTCTCGCAGCATCGCCGGGGGGATCTCCTTCAGTACCTTCACCTCCTGCTTCTCTATGTATAATCTCTTGTTGTAGGATGTGACGGAGATGAGGTTCCGGAACCCGTGTTGCAAAATGGATGACCACGTCCCTTGGTTGATGCCTGTTTGCTGCCGTCCATGAGCCAACTCTGTAGATTCTGTCGAATTGCCATGCAATCTCTTCGGTTTTCTTTCCCAGAAATGTTGCCAGGGCCCCTACAAAGGTTCCGAGCAGGCCCCCTTGGGTTTCATTTGTTGTCTCTTTCCAACCTCTAAACCTGATTGCAGACGCCATTTGCCAGTATTGCATCATGGTGGATTGGTCTTGAGCCACCCCTTTCATCTCTGCCATCTGTCCCTCTATGTGGTTCTCCACTTCTTCCATCCTCTTTTCCATATTCTCCCTGATCTCCTGGAGATTTTTCCCCATTTCATCCCCTATTCTCTTGTAGTGTGCTTGCATTGCCTCCTTCATTCGGTCCAGGTCAGTGGCCATCGCTCTGCGTTGTTCTTCCCACTTTCTCTCTAGCTCTCTACCTTGGTCCACCAGCATCTGTTTTATGTCTTTGCATCTTTCCTCCATCTTCTGTTCTGCCTCTATGCACCTTCTTTCCATCCTTGTGCCCAGTTCCTCCAACTTTTTATCCATTCCATCCATCCTTATTACCAGCGTTCCTATCATCTCTTTTAATTCTTGCATCATGTGTGCTGTTGGGCAGGCATGGGTTAACAGATGGGTCTGGGGGCCTGTGGTTGGATGGGAGGGTGTGGGGTGGGTAGGGTGTTCCCTGGTGTTTTAGGAAGCTGAGCTGGGGAGGATGCAGCTCCTTTTGTGTGTGTCAGTTTGGTCTGTTTGGAGGCCATCCTGGCCTCTGCCTATTGTTGGCCCTGCTTGTCTCACGCAAGTAATCTTTGCCTCCGTTGCTTGTGCTGTTTGACTCCGCTCGTGCCTGCTTTCTTTCCTGTACAGCGTTCTTTATTTAATTTTATTTCTGTGGCTATTTTCTTCTCGGCCAGTAGGTGTCTCCCTTCTCCTTTCTCCCCTTCAATGCTGTATGGTGTTCCGTGGTAGCCAAAATGTCGGCTTCCTGTTCACTCGGAACTTTCGCACCCTAAGTTTTGTGACTCTTGGGAAAGAAGGAGGAGGGGCTACCCTTTGAATTTTACCCTTCTCAGCCCACAAAGTCCAGCTGGTCAAGGTAACAGTCTCATTTGCCCCTTCTTTTCTAGTCCCTGGGGGGAGGGGAAGTTCCACCCCCTTTCTGCTTTTCTCTTCTCCCTCTTTGGAGATCTTCCCGGGCAGCTCTCCCCTCCCAGATCACTCTCGGCTTGGATTATTTCTGGCTCTCCTGGGGGCTCTCCTCACCTCTGCCGAAGCATCAGAAGTTCCTCTCCAAATTGCTTATCCCTCCAGGCGGCAATCGCTCTTGGCTGGCGGGGGAGGGGCGCCGCCTCAGAGCGCGCGGCGGGGCTGCTGCTGCTGCTCTTCCTCCTCCTCCTGCTCCTCGTCTCCCCGCCGCCCGTCTGCTCACCCGGCCAGCCGGCCCAGGCAAGCCCCGCTCGCTCCGGCCCGGGCAACGTGGACGCCGCCGCAAGTTGTTGCTTCTGTTCTTGATGAGTTCCCATCCTTTGCTTCTTGTCAGACTCTAGGACCAGAAATGGCACACCGTGAAGGGTGTCATTTGAAAGCAGCTTCTCTTGGAACTGTTTTGACCCCTCTGAGCTGAGGAAAGCAAAGAATGTGAAGATGGATGAAAAGGAAAATAAGATGAAAAAAAATCAATGCACCGCTCCAAGATCTACAGCTGGGACTTTGCTGCAAATGCACCTAAAGATTTATTCGTCCACGCTATATACATTTTCCAAGACAAAATTCAATACCCACCTTGACACAGATATTTTCTGCACCCCAGGAGGCAGCAAAATTTGAAAATGTTGAGGTTTTGGGGGGGATGTTTGTTCGGGTGTAACTGCCCTTACGCCCTCACTTGCAGAATACACCTTGATGGGAATTTATTTTATTTATTTATTTATTATTTAATTCGATTTCTATGCCGCCCTATTCCAAAAACTCAGGGCGGCTTACAACATAAGTACTAACATATAGAAATCTGAATACATTATAGAACCTTATAAAATCTTAAATACATTATAAAAACCCCTAGATTAAAAACCAGTCATCCAAAAAACAAACTTACAACAAACATACACTGGCTGGGGCAAGATGTCAACTGCCCCAGGCCTGTCGGCAAAGATGTGTCTTCAATAGTTTGCGGAAGGCGGAGAGGGTGGGGGCGATACGGATCTCCGGGGGGAGTTGATTCCAGAGGGCCGGGGCCGCAACAGAGAAGGCTCTTCCCCTAGGCCCCGCCAGGCGACACTGTCTGGCTGACAGGACCTGGAGAAGGCCGACCCTGTGGGCCCTAACCGGTCGCTGGGTTTCATGGGGCAGCACAAAGCGTTTCGTTTTCTAAAAGTAGCTTTGGAATTCGTGCAGGCGGGCCCTTTCTATCACAAGCCGTATTTTGCCTACGGGTCAACCAATGCTTGCAGGTGTGTGATCTGGCCCAGGTGCAAAGCTTAGGTAGGTGACAACACAGGTAGTCCTTGGTTTATGACCCATCGCTTAGCAACAGTAACAGCAATAGCACTTAGACTTATATACCGCTTCACAGTACTTTACAGCCCTCTTAAGCGGTTTACAGTCAGCAGATGCCCCCCCCATTTTACATACCTCGGAAGGAGGGAAGGTGGAGTCAACCTTGAGCCGGTCAGGATCGAACTCCAGGCAGTGGGCAGTCAGCCTGCAATACTGCATTCCTACCCCTAGGGCCCATCTGAAGTTATGAGCGATCTACCTTGGGGCTTCTTAGGACCAGGACTCAAAATTTTAACAATCCCCCTCCAAGTCATGTGAGTGATCTTCAGACGCTCAGCAGCATACCTTTATTTTATAGCCATTTGCAGCATCCTGTGGTGATCCAGCTGCTTTTTATGATAGTTTTGCTGAAAACTGGTACTTCTGATTTTTCGGCAAAAGGGCAGCGGTACTGAAAAGTGGGTTTGCCTAACAACCACAGTGTTGGTTTAATAGCTGCAGTGGCCATTTTGCCGTGTTTGCTTAACAACCGCTGCAAAAAAAGGCAATAAAATCATTCACGTTACTGATCTGTTTGATGACTGTTATGACTTAACAATCGTAACGGGCAGGTTCCATTATGGCCAAATGTTGAGGACTTATTTTTTTTTTTGCATCAAAACACCAAAACAGTGCTGACCTAATTGCTAAAAACAACAGCCACAATGATGTTTCTAATCTTTATGTTTAAGAAAATAATAATAATAATAATAATAATAATAATAATAATAATAATAATAATAATAAAAGTTGGAAGGGACCTTGGAGGTCATCTAGTCCAACCCCCCTGCAGGAAACCCCATACCATTTCAGACAAATGGCTGTCCAGTTTCTATTTAAAAACTTCCAGTGTTGGAGCATTCACCGCTTCTGGAGGCAGGTTGTTCCACTGGTTAATTGTTCTGTCAGGAAGTTTCTAGGTTGCTTCTCTCCTTGATCAGTTTCCATCCATTGCTTCTTGTCCTGCCTTCAGGCCCTTTGGAGAATAGCTTGACTCCCTCTTCTTTGGGGCAGCCCCTGAGATACTGGAACACTGCTATCCTGTCCCCCTTCGTCCTTCTCTTCATTAAACTAGACATACCCAGTTCCAGCAGCCGTTCCTTATATGTTTTAGCCTCCAGTCCCCTGATCATCTTTGTTGCTCTTCTCTGCACTCTTTCTAGAGTCTCAACATCTTTTTTACATCGTGGTGACCAAAACTGGATGCAGAATTCCAAGTGTGGAAATCTCATACATTGGTGGAAAAGTTAAGATATTGAGTCAATTTGAAATATAAAAGTCTTTTCTAATTCATTTATCGTTTTAGTTTAAATATTTTGTCATTGAATTTACTAATTCTACATTAGGTTATTTCACCTTTGAATGTCCTTTCATTTGTAAACTGCCCAGAGTCACTTAGACAGCGAGATGGGCAGTATTCTAAATTTGATAAATAAATAATAATAAAAAATCCTCCACAATTAGTCTATTTCATCAGCCCTGCAATCCTTACAACACAGGTACTCAGCTCTCATTCTTAATTATTAATTTAAATAGTTGATACAGAAAGCTCTTTTAATTATTAACTGAAATGGTACTTTAATTTTTAAGCTCAATAGATATATAGAAAAGCGTTTATCATTCAAGGCACATACACATATGACATTAGGTCCACCCAAATATAAAAGTGTAGGACTATACTTTATTGACTACATTTGTGTGAGTGTGTGTTTGCACGCATTCATGAGTTCAAAGACAATCAATATAGTGTGTTGTATTATTACACACAGGGACATATTTATACCAAATAATCTTCACTGGAGACTGATCACAGCAGGCTAATAAATCCACTTTATGAGATTTTAATTTCCAGCGTTTTGATCTTCTGAATCAAAACAAGTGAATTGTACTCCCCTTTAGCACAGCGGTTCTCAACCTTTTTCAGGCCGAGACCCCGACCTGCGCCGCGCATGCGTGGCGGCCCGAATCGTGCATGTGCATTGCACGTGCGACGGCCCGCATCTCACATGCGCGATGCGATGGCCCAAACCGCGCATGCACAGCACGCGCGCGACGGCCGCATTGCGCATGCGTGGCGCGACGGCCCGCATTGCGCATGCGTGGCGCGCGACAGCCGAGGAGAAATGGGGAAAAAATGGCGGACTGCGGTGTTTGGCGACCCCCGTGAAATGGTCGTTCGACCCCAAACGGGGTTGCGACCCACAGGTTGAGAACCGCTGCTTTAGCAGATTTACCCAGGAACTAACTTCTACAAGGAGAAGATAAGGCGAGGAGGCCTCCTCAAACCCCTACCAGCAAAAATAATTAAATATATTAATAGCTCTGGACTAGGACAAAAACTCACAAGTATTTATCAGTTGGATGAATAATAGAAGAGCACAGGAAGAATCCAAGGGCCTCTGCTCTAAAGATGGCTGTGCAAAATATTTCAGTTTTTTTAATGGTGGGTTTCATTTCGAACCACGGGGTTCCTGTAAGCCAGGGGTCTTCAAACTTGGCAACTTTAAGACTTGTGGACTTCAACTCCCAGAATTCCTTAGCCAGCTGTGGCTGGCTGAGGAATTCTGGGAGTTGAAGTCCACAAGTCTTAAAGTTGCCAAGTTTGAAGACCCCTGCTGTAAGCATTCCAGATTTGAAAGTGCAGTCTCAAGGCAGAGGAATTTTGATCTTTGAACATGATAGTTTAGCTTCCAAATATATCACCCAACTTTTTTGAGAGGGAGGGATGGGCGTTCCAGGGCTGTTCAAAGAGGCAATTTAGATTTTCACTTTCAAACTGCAGGAAAGGCACAACTAAAGAATTGAGATGGGAGAATTAAGAATAAAACCAAAAGAACTTAAGTATTGTCCTGTAGCACTCACTGAGAAGAGCATCTCTTTCTCTACAAGAAACACATCTGTGTACACACACGCGCGCACGCACAGAGTCCTTGTTTTTCTAAAAAAAAAATAAATCCAATTTTATTCCACGACTTTGGGGGCCAATGTTGTAACATCCACTTATGCAATGTATTACCAAGTTATTGTTTTTTTTTCCCAAGAAACTTGAAGGAAGGTCTTTTTTTTCCATCAAGCAAGTTGCGTCAGCTTCCATCCATCCATCCATCCACCCATCCATCCATCCATCGGGATGCAGTGACAGTGGCGATCACTGTGTCCTTGAAGATCCCACAGGAAACAGCGTGACAAATTGACATGCTCATCTTGAGAAAAGTTCAGAAAGGGGGGGGAGGAGTAGGACAAAAACTTTTTCCGGCTTCCCAGTGTGATCATGGATGGCAGCTTCCTTCTCCATCAAATGGATGAATGCTACCTTGGCTCCCCTGAACGAGGCCTACTGTAGGGTGGTGGAACTATCCCAACTTGAGAACTTCCCCCACATTCCAGAACCTGCAAAGGTGGCCTTCGGATCACTAGGCTTGGCCTCCTTCTTGCAGATGGCCTTGCTTGCCAAACAGTGATCGATACAGTTCAGTCCTGGAGGAAAAAGAGAGAGGCAGGAGGTAGAGAAACGCAAACAATTTTAAATTATTAAAAGTTATTAAGGTTTGTAAGCCTAGCTCGCTCAGGAACCAGGAGAAAGCAAGAAAAGCCACAAAAATAACGTCAATAAAATAAGGAGAAAGAGAGAGGGGTCTCCACGGGTTTCGGCACCTAGCCCACTGTATTTGGGATAAGTGGCATTGCATCCAGTTATTTCTTGCTGCTAAAACTCTCCGCAGCATTCCAGGATTACGGAGGAGAAATGACATGGAGAAATCAAAACATCTTCCAGGTATAATGTACTGCCAACTTAGCTAACTCTAACCAGGGACTGATCATTAGGTGAGAAGATTCTGATGCATAAGCTATACAGGCAGTCCTCAGTTTCCTGCCTGAGCAGGGGGTTGGACTAGATGACCTCCAAGGTACCTTCTAACTTTATTATTATCATCATTATCATTATCATTATCATTATTATTATTATTATTATTATTATCATCATTATCATTATCATTATTATTATTACCTACAACAATTTATTTAGTGACATTTGAAGTTACAATGGCACTGAAAAAAGTGACTTGTGATCGTTTTTCACACTTATGACAGTTACAGCATCCCTGTGGTCACGTGATCAAAACTTGGGCGTTTGGCAACAGGCATGTATTCATGAAAGTTGCACTGACTCATGGGTCACGTGATCGCTTTTTGCGACCCTCTGAAAAGCAAACTCAATGGGAAAACCAGATTTGCTTAACAAAGCAAAGAGAGAGAGGAGAAGGACGAGGGGGGACATGATACCGTAGCAGTGTTCCAGTATCTCAGGGGTCGCCACAAAGAAGAGGGAGTCAAGCTATTCTCCAAAGCGCCTGAAGGCGGGACAAGAAGCAACGGGTGGAAACTAACCAAAGAGAAGCAACCTAGAACTGAGGAGAAACTTCCTGACAGTTAGAACAATTAACCAGTGGGACAACCTGCCTCCAAAAGCGGTGAATGCTCCAACACTGGAAGTTTTTAAGAAGAGACTAGACAGCTGTTTGTCCAAAGTGGTATAGGGTTCCCTGTCTGAGCAGGGGGTTGGACTAGATGACCTCCAAGGTCCCTTCCAACTTATTATTATCATCATATTGTTAACATATTAACACTAACAACTTGTGATTCAAATCATTGACAGACCAAAGGTGGGGAACTATGGCCCCTTTATATGACTTGTGGACTTCAACTCCCAGAATTCCTGAACCAGCATTCTGGGAATTGAAGTCCACAAATCATAAAAAGGGGCCATCGTTCCCCACCCCTGGAATATTTTGATCTTGTATTTTATATTTTACATTTTGTTATATATACCATACCCTTATTTTAATTGGGATGCTTCTGAGATGAATAAACAAATAAACCTCACCTCAACAGCCCCCATGAAATCATGTTGCTGTAGGCACATTCTGCAGGGACGGGGTGTGTGTTTGTGTGCGTGCGCATGTGCAGGAAAAGTAACTTCCCAAGGTCAATTTACCCAAGGCAGGACCTGCCACGTCATCTGGTTCTTCAAGCAAAAAGGCCACCCGATAATTAAAAATGCATCTTTATTAATAAACACCAGGACTGCAGAGACCTTCTGCAATGCATCTCTCTCTCTCTCTCTCTCTCTCTCTCTCTCTCTCTCACACACACACACACACACACACACACACACACACACACACACACACACACACACACACGGGTGGCCTCCCAATATGTAAATACGACAGGAGCCTTAGATTCCATCTCTCCGGGGGAATGAGGGATTGGTTTTTTTTGTTCCTCCACAAAGTTTGCCCTTTCTAAACAAGGCTTTTCAAGGAAGGAAAAAGATTGAATATTTTAATAGGAATGTACGAGAACCACGGCAATGAAAGGACGGACGATTCAATCAGCCAGGTTGTATGGGATCGTAATTTCGTTTTCATATATGTTATCCTTTCTTCCTTGAGACTGACATAATACTTGAAGGAGAGACAATCAACTCAAGCCTGCAACGATGTTCAAATTGATTGCGTTTTTTTGGACAAGCGGAATGTTGTTCGCTGAATTAAAATAAAGATGGGTTAGTTTGTGAAGGGGGGGGAAAGTTACACGCGATAAAGAAGCAGTCATAGGTCCAAACGCCAGGAAGGTAGAACAGAGTCAGAAAAACAACAGCTTGCAGACATCACGGACATTAAATATATAAATATACAACTGGAGATACTATTCAAGTCAGGGGTGTCCAAGCTTGGTGAAGCTTGGTGACTTTTAAAGCTTGTGGACTTCAATGCCCAGAGTTCTCCAGCTAGCATTGAAATCCACAAGTCTTAAATTTGTCTGGCTGGAAGTCCACAAATTTTTAAAAGTCACCAAGCTTGGATACCCCTAATTTAGGTAGCTGTCCAAAATTCCTAAAGAGCCCACAGATAATTAGCCAAGCTTTGCAAAGCATAAGGTTAATAGTCTTCATGAATTTATAAATACAGCCAAGCCTGGTTTTAAAATCCCTGGTTTCCTAAATATTTTCCTTCCATGATCAATGCTTGGTTTATTTGTTTTATCGTGGTATGGAAGGAGATGCATCCATTTGCAGAGAATAATTCAAACATTATTCATAGGAAACAATCCCAACCAATCAAACTACATGCTACGCAAACAAGACATGTTTTCTATTTTAAAACTAATGAAATCTGGATATAAGGCAAAATTGCTCAGAGCAGCAGTGCTAGAATAATAATAATAAAAAAAGAAATGTGAACAGACACAATCCTCCCAACTTAAAAAAGAAACAAGGGTTGCAGGAAGGAGAGAAAAATCCTCTATTTTTCAGGCAATTCCTGTTTCCAAATTAAAACTGGAAAGGAGGAATTCTATATGTTTCTTTGTTTCTTTGTTTATATGCGGCCCATCTCAATGCTGCAGCGACTTTGGGTGGCTTACAAAATGATAAAAAAATACAAAACAATTAAAATTAAGATTTTAAAAAAAAAAAGTTCCAAGGAGATTATGTTGGGAGAGGAGATGTGGAAAGGATGGGTGCTTCAGGGAAAAAAAAAAAAGAAATGATAAAATATTGAACAAAAAAAAAAAAAGAAATACTGAGGTTCACAGTGCGGGAAACTAAGTGGGTGTCTGAATCAGCAGAATTCTTATGTTCCTAAAGAGATTGAAACAACCACTTCTAACCAATACGGGCAGTCCTCGGCATATGAGCATAATGGAGCCTGCCCGTTATGGCCACATGTCGCAGTGGTTGCAAAATGGGTTGGTCACACGAGCAACACAATTTCACAATCTGTTTTGTGGTGGTGGTTAAGCAAACACTCCAGTCATTAGGTGAACCAATAACAACGGGTACAGCTTTGCTGAAAACAGGAAGTGCCGGTTTCCCAGCAAAACCATCGTAAAAACATGTTCACGTGACCAGGGGATGCTACAAATGGCCGTCAACGTGGCCGCATTGTTGCCATGTCACGCGATCGCAAAGGAGGCCCAACCATTGGAACTTCCAGTCTGGATCCTAAGTCCCCTTTTGGGGGGTTGGTCATAACTTCGAGCGGTTGCTAGGTGAACGGTCGTAAGTCGAGGACTACCTGCACAGAGAGAAAATCTTTGGTTTATTAGCAGGACTCCACCTTAGCTAGCTTACGATACGAGCAGGGATTCATTTGGTTTTGATTTTGGGGGGGGGCAGGAGGATGCCCCCACCCCAAACAATTTGCCAAGTTAGTTCCAATCTGCATTTCCTATCTGGGCACGAAGAGGCAGGCAGGTGGGGAGGAAGAAAAGAAGGAATCAAAAACCATCAAAGGCCAGGAGTAACTTACAGTAATTGCTAGGGCTTACAACTGAGTGCAAGGCCCGGGGTTGAATCAGGAGACTCGCCTGAATTAAAATTTAACTTCCCCTTTATCACAATCTGCGAAAGCCAGTAATGGGCAGTAACATTTTTATTTCTTTTAAACTGTCATTTTAGGCTGAGCTGGGAATAATTACCTATTTCCACTGCAGTAAGGTTTTATCACCCTTAGTGAGGCATTTTCTAATTTAATATTTTTACTATATTATCATAAAACCTGGTTTCCAGGGGAAGGCGGGGAAAGTTATCATGAGCCATTGGCTGTAAAACTAAGTGAGTGCCTGGGCTTAATCATTTATGCCTTTCTTAAAGCCAGAGGAGAAGATTGGACCAGTTAGCTGCATTCAGGTACTCTTGACGTGACCCACTGCCCACAGAAGAGAGAGGCTGGTGTCTAGGCCAGGAATGTGGAGAGATTAAAGGAGAGCAATTTTTTCCTGCAATTTAGGCCTAGCAATGAAACTGATACAGGGGAGGAAAGCCAGTCTGGTGTAGTGGTTAAGGTGTTGGATTAGAAATCAGGAGACTGAGTTCTAGTTCTGCCTTACCCATGAAAGCCAGTATGGTACCTTGGGGCCAATCACCAGGAGATGGTGAGTTCTAGTTCTGCCTTAGCCCTGCAAGCCAGCAAGGTAACTTTGGACCAATCACAGGAGACGATGAGTTCTAGTTCCACCTTAGCCCTGCAAGCCAACAGGGTAATTTGAACCAATCACCAGGAGACGATGAGTTCTAGCTCCACCTTAGCCCTGCAAGCCAGTGGGGTAATTTGGACCAATCACCAGGAGACGATGAGTTCTAGTTCCACCTTAGCCCTGCAAGCCAACAGGGTAATTTGAACCAATCACCAGGAGACGATGAGTTCTAGCTCCACCTTAGCCCTGCAAGCCAGTGGGGTAATTTGGACCAATCACCAGGAGATGGTGAGTACTAGTTCTGCCTTAGCCCTGCAAGCCAGCAGGGTAACTTTGGACCAATCACCAGGAGACGGTGAGTTCTAGTTCTGCCTTAGCCCTGAAAGCCAGCGGGGTAATTTGGACCAATCACCAGGAGTCGGTGAGTTCTAGTTCCACCTTAGCCCTGCAAGCCAGCAAGGTAACTTTGGACCAATCACCAGGAGACGGTGAGTTCTAGTTCCACCTTAGCCCTGCAAGCCAGCAAGGTAACTTTGGACCAATCACCAGGAGACGGTGAGTTCTAGTTCCACCTTAGCCCTGCAAGCCAACAGGGTAATTTGGACCAATCACCGGGAGATGGTGAGTACTAGTTCTGCCTTAGCCTTGCAAGCCAGCAGGGTAATTTGGACCAATCACCAGGAGACGGTGAGTTCTAATTCTGCCAGCAGGGTAACTTTGGACCAATCACCAGGAGATGGTGAGTACTAGTCAACTGTCTTGCTTAGCAACAGAAATTTTGGCCTCACTTGTGGTCGTAAGTCGAGGACTATCTGTTTCCTAGTTTTCTAAAGCTTGCTGCCTTTGTGAGTTTCCTCTACAACAGATTTTAAACGCTGTTCAGACAAAGCAGACACTTTGTTCCCCGGGAATCCATTCTGCTTATTTTCTGTTTTCCTTTCTGCTTCTCTTCCCATCTCTTGAATTTATATCCAGACTCTTGCCTAAATCTATTCCCTCCCATAAATCCTCTCTTCATTGATCTTCTTTGTCTTTGCATTTGCAGACAAAGGGGTAAAGACTTGGGAACGCACTAAATTCCACTTGCAGAACGGAGCAGCGATGCCTTTCCTTCTTCTGCACAGGCGGCTTTGGGTAATCGCATCCACAGAAGGCAATTAAGACTTTCGATTATTACTCGGGATGAGCATTTACGTTTTAACACATTTTTAAAATCCGAACAGAGATGAGTCTTGGTTTTTTTGTTGCTGTTGTGGTTGATTTGTTTAGGTGATTCTTATGCCACCAGATACTTAATGCCTTTGGAACAAAGCAGAATATTAAGCCAACTTCCAACTGTGGTTTAATAAATCCTGATCTGTTCTAAAAACCTCCAACAACTTTGCCCACTTCAAATGAACTAGGAAACTATGATTAGCTGAAGATATCTTCCTGGCTTGTTCTTCAACTCATGGGCAGAATGCCTGTGTTGTTGTATCTTAATTTTGGGATATGTTTGTTAAACACAAACCTGAAGCCAAGTTTCAACATGAAATAACTAACATGGGACAGGAACAACGATGAGGATCACTATACTTGGAAAGCAAATGTACAAAAAGTACTCCTTCTGCCTTTTAACTTTGCAATCATTCTTTTTAATTTTGTTTCAATTTTGTTTTTAACATTGGCTTGTATAGAATTTTATCTGCAAACTGCCGAGATTCGTGCAAGTGGGACAGGCAGTACAGAAATTTGATGGCAGGATGGATGGATGGATGGACTGACAGACAGAATATAGTTTGTTGGCCCAAGCTTCAGAGATAGATTAAAACTTTTTTGAAACTCTTATCTCACTTGCCATTCTAGATTATATTTAGATCATTAATCACAGCTTCTGTTTTATGTTTAGAATGTATCTGTTCTCTGTTGAATTTTTAATAGCCATAGCTGTGAAACTTTTGCAATGTGGCATAGATTCATTAATTTATTTTACTGCAACCAGAGCTTAAAACCATGAGGCTGAATTGGGTTCCCCTATTTCAGTGGTGGCGAACCTATAGCACGGGTGCCAGAGGCGGCACTCAGAGCCCTCTCTGTGGGCACATGTGCCGTTGCCCCAGCCTTGCCTCTCCCTGCGACCCCCTCCTCTCCAGCAGCCCCCCTGAAGGAGAGTCGCCCCTGAGCACCCGGCCCACACGGCGCAGCGCAGCCAAGGACATGGCACTCTGCCCTCACACCCCATCGTGCACAGTTGATGCTGCAGGGCGCGGGCAGAGGGTGTGACCGCCACAACGCTGCTGGGCTGCCTGGGCAATTTGTGGTGGGCCCTGGAGGCGGTGAGTGGTCCTGTGGGCAGGCGGGGCAGGGGGTGGGGGGCAGGGCAAGGGCGGGACAGGGGGTGGAGCGGGGGCAGGACCAGTTTTTGGGCACTTGGTCTCTAAAAGGTTTGCCATCACTGCCCTATTTTGCATCGCACATTTTATAACTGATTTTAAGGCTTACATTATACATTGACCTTTGACTGTTGGTTATTGCAAAAGCTAATAGCAAGAGGTATATTTTTTTAAAAAAAAAGTGTTTCAGATTTATCTTTAAAAGGAGCACTAGGTATATGGGAGGGCAAAAACAGCAGAATCTGTAAACACTTTAAAGCAGATGAGTCTTTTCTTGGGATTTTACAGTTTCAGGACACTAAACAGACACCGAATTCAAAGTATTGCTGCGTCCTACTTGAAATATACAATAAACAGGATGACCCTAAATTATTCAGTTTGTTTTTAATTATTTCCTCCTAATACATGATCTCGTGATCTCATTCTTTGAGTCTCATGCACTCAATCACCTCTGTCTTCTCTAACTACTAGGAACCACTGAGGATAATTCTAAGTCAGTGTTTCTCAACCTTGAGAATTTTAAGGCATGTGGACTTCAACTCCCAGAATTCCACAGCCAGCGTTGCTGGCTGTGGAATTCTGGGAGTTGAAGTCCACATGCCTTAAAATTCTCAAGGTTGAGAAACACTGTTCTAAGTGCTATGGATATAAAAATGTCCTTCAAAGAGTCAACATTTTATAATATGTAATTCTAGAGTAGAGGTGACAAACTAGATTTAAAGCTATTTTTTTTGCCTATAAAGAGTTTAATTTTAGCTTGCCACACATCCCAAAAGCCCTTGGTTCTCTTCCAGACCTGGATAACCCAAATAATGACAACAGACAATTTTTGTACAAGTTCTCCACTAAGCCTAGGTTCTTATTATTCATAATAAGCTAAGCCCAGCCCACTCCACCCCACCCCACCCCACCTCACCTCATCTCATCTTAACTTTAAGCATGGCTGGCTGGGGGATTCTGGGAGATGAAGTCCACCCATCTTAAAGCTGCCATGGTTGAGAAACAGTGCTTTGGGTGATGAACGTAACTAAATGGCTTTCAATTAGGGGGTCCTGTTGACAAAGTGGGGTCATCCTTGGCACCCATGAAACCAACTTGACCTAGTTTATATTTACGAATAATAGGAAATGTAATGGATCGAAACTATTTTATTCTATTCTCAATAAAGATTCTATTCTATTCTATTCTACTCTACTCTATTCCACTGATTAATTGTTCTCGCTGTGAGGAAATTTCTCCTCAATTCTAGGTTGCTTGTCTCCTTGATTAGTTTCCATCCGTTGCTTCTTGTCCTGCCTTCAGGTGCTTTGGAGAATAGCTTGACTCCCTCTTCTTTGGGGCAGCCCCTTAGACATGGCTATCGTGTCACCCCTAGTCCTTCTTTTCATTAGACTAGACATACCCAATTCCAGCAACCATTCTTTATATGTTTTAGCTTCCAGTTCCCTAATCATCTTTTTCTGCTCTTTGTTGCCCTTCTCTGCACTCTTTCTAGAGTCTCAGTCTTTTTTATATTGTGGCGAGTAAAACTGGATGCAACCTTCCAAGTGTGGTCTTACCAAGGCATCATAAAATGGTAGTAACACTTCACGCAACTTGTACGCTACAAGGGGCTTACAAGACACCCAAGGTCACAGAATGACCTTCCTCTTGGGGGAAGAACCATGCAGCCACCAAAGCAGACAGCAGCACCGGATCCCAGCCAATGGGGTGATGCACACTGTAAGGAAACCTCCAACACATAAAGTGAATTTTTCTCCTTCCGCTTTCGGGCTTACCTGCCTTCCCCAACTTGAAAAGAAAAACAAATGAACACTAGGTGGCAATCTCACCCTCGTGAAGACACAGCAGCTGCAAAAAAATATTATTTTTCTTTGTATTTTAAAAAGAGAGTGGGGGTATGTGTAGGAGCCTATGCATACACATTCACAGAGAAGTCCACTGGAGAACGTGGGCAAAATGCCTGGCTCTGCAGGACCTCTAGCCCCCCAAGGGAAGGTTGGCATCAACTCCATCTTCCTAAGGGTCCCGTGCAGGTTTTTAGCTCTGCCATTCCAAATCTCCAAAGTCAAGCCCTGATCACCGATCCGGCCTGGATATAAAGAACAAGATTTATATAGACTTTGTGAAAAGGAGAAATGGGGAAGGAGAGAGGGCTGGAGGGACCCTTATATTCCAAACGATGCTGCACAAAGGGGGTTGGTTGGTCATGCCAGGTGCTTCTCCCCCCTCTGCCCTTCACATTCCATGCAATTTCACCTTCTCAAAGTCGTCGTAGACAGAGCTACAATCTTTTTGCAGGCTGTGGGGCACTCGAGCTGCCGTCCCACTCTAATTATAGACTTGCACGGGGCCATTCTTTGAAATTGTCTGCTTCCTTTTGCTGCTTTGGGGAGGGGAGGGATCCTGGGGGGGACAGGGAGACCGAAGCAAAGGACTGTCAGTCCTCTTCCTTCCTTCCCCCCCCCTTCTTATGGAGCTTTGGCCCAAATGATGTGACTGGAATCCAAGCCCAGGGCTAGGTTCTCCTTCCCTCACAGTGGCAAATTCCCCAGGTAAAATTTGGGGACGGGCAAAGATGTCTTCCCTTCCCCCTGCCTTTTATCTCCCCACCTTCCAGCTTGGCTGGATGAACCTCAGGATGGTTGATTTGGCTTAAAATCAGTGTGCAATGCAAGGCATTTATTTATTTGATTTATATCTTGCCTTTATTATTATTATTTAAAAAAATCTCAAGGCGGTGAACATATCTAATACTGCTCTTTCCTCCTATTTTCCCCACAACGACAACCCTGTGAGGTAGGCTGGACTGAGAGAGAGTGATTGGCATAAAATCACCCAGCCGACATTCATGCCTGAGGCAGGTTAGAACTCATGGTCACCTGATGATTTATCCCCAAATCACCTCATAGTCTGCTGGTTTTTAGTCTGATGCTTTAACCACCAGACCAGGGGTAGGCAACCTTGGCTCTTTTATGACTCGTGGACTTCACCTCCCAGAATTCCTGAGCCAGCATGGCTCAGCTTGGAAACCTCTCCCTTCCCCTCAGCATGGCTGGCTTAGGAATTCTGGGAGTTGAAGTCCACGAGTCATAAAAGAGCCAAGGTTGCCTACTATTGATCTAGGCCAGGGGGAGGGAACCTTGGCTCTTTTATGACTCGTGGACTTCAACTCCCAGAATTCCTGAGCTAGCATGGCTCAGCATGGAAACCTCTCCCTTTCCACTCAGCATGGCTGGCTCAGGAATTCTGGGAGTTGAAGTCCACCAGTCATCAAAGAGCCAAGGTTGCCTACTACTGATCTAGGCCAGGGGGAGGGAACCTTGGCTCTTTTATGACTCGTGGACTTCAACTCCCAGAATTCCTGAACCAGCATGGCTCAGCTTGGAAACCTCTCCATTTCTCCTCAGCATGGCTGGCTCAGGAATTCTGGGAGTTGAAGTCCATGAGTCATCAAAGAGCCAAGCTTGCCTACCCCTGCACTAGACCATGCTAGTCGATATAGAATAGATGTCTATGACATTCTCAGTCATCCAGATCATAGTTTCCCAAAGATGCTTTTTCATGAGGCAACTGAACTTGGATGAGAAGCGAAATGTCTTCAAAGAAAAACAAGGAAGTCCAGTTGCTTTGTGAAAAAGCATCTTTGGGATACATTGAGTAGAGAAATCAATCACCTCTGGCTGGGCCTGCAAAAATCTGTTGCAAATCTTGCTTTTGTCCCATTCCAAACAAGGAACAATGACTTGAAAATACAGGTGGTATTTGTCACTTAGTGACTGTTCGAAGTTAAAACGTCGCTAAGAAAATGGACTTATGACCGTTTTTCACACGTACAACTGCTGAAGATCCCCACAGTCACGTGATGGCAACTGACTCATATTTATGACGGTTGCAGTGTCCGGGGATCACGTGATCCCCTTTTGTAACCTTTGTAACCCTAAGCAAAGTCAAAGGTGAAGCCTAAGAAGCGTGTTACTAATTTAACAAGTGCAAGTGATTCACTTAAAAAATGGTAAAAAAAATGGGTCACAAAATGTGGCAAAATTCATTTAAGAAATGTCTCGCTTAGCAACAGAAATCTTGGGTTCAATTGTGGTCGTAAAGCTGAGGACTACCTGTACTTCGCTGAGAGATTTTTTTGTTCTCCTTCCCTTTTCCTCACTTGCACTGAAATTTGGATAGATTAATCACTGTAAAGAAATGACTGTGTCTAAAGAGATGCGGTGTGTGTGTGTGTGTGTGTGCCTGTGTGGAGGAAAGCACCTTCCTTTGTGTACTTTAATATCCCCTGTGTCCAGGATGAATTCTCCTTTTCACAGCTTGACTGTTTTGTTAACAGATTCTAGGCAAGGGATGACAAATTGTCTCACTGGGAAAAGATGACAAATCACGTCGGCTGTTCTTAAAACAGGTTAGCTTTTTGTTTAGTTTGTTCTTATTTATTTTTTTCGTGCTTTTAAAGGATAGAAATCTCGGTAATGAAAAAGGGGTTCGGCAAATTTACGGCTGGATTTTTACAAAGGGGGGGCAGAGAGAGAGAGAGAGAGAAAGAGAAAGAGAGAGAAGCCAACGATTTCACAAATAATTAAATAAGCAAATTCACTGCCTTCTTTATTAGGCTGGGTGAGTTTACTCTGTCAGAAACAGAGGTGGAAGGGCCAAGAATCTTGTTTTCAGCATCAGGGAAAGAAGATGCAATTGATGGCTGAAGTTGAAGGTGGAAAAGGGGGGGGGGCCTCTGGAGTGATGGTCCTTTTTTTAGGAATTGCAAAATTTCTGCACCCAAAATACACGTAGTCCTCGATTTACGACACAATTGACCCCAAAATTTCTGTGGCTAAGTGAGACATTTGTTAAGTGGGTTTTGCTCCGTTTTACGACCTTTTTTGCCATAGTTGTTAAGTGAATCACTGCAGCTATTAAGTTAGTAATACGGAGGTGAAGTGAATCTGCCTTCCCCATTGACTTTATCTATCAGAAGGTCGCAAAAGGGGATCACGTGACCCTGCAACTGTCATAAATATGAGTCGGTCGCCAAGCGTCTGAATTTTGGTCAGTGAGACAGTTAAGTGAAATTTGCCTCGTTTCACAACCTTTCTTGCCACAGTTGTTAACTGAATCACTGCAGTTGTTCAGTTAGTAACATGGTTGTTAAGCGAATCTGGCTTCCCCCATTGACTTTGCTCGTCAGAAGGTCGCAAAAGATGATCACATGACCCCCTGGATACTGCAACTGTCATAAACACAAGTCAGTTGCCAAGCGTCTGAATTTTGATCACGTAACCACAGGGATGCTGCAACGGTCATATGTATGAAAGACAGTCATAAGTCACTTTTTTCACAGCCATTGTAACTCTGAACGGTCAGTAAACAAACTCTTATAAGTCGAACACTATCTGTAGTTTCAAAGCCAAATTCCCTCACAAATCCAATCGTTGGGTGTTTCTAAAAGTTGAGTCCCAAAAGATGCAGTCTAAAAGACTGTAATTTTAAAAAGGATTTCTCTTATCTAGTCCCTTTTATGTCATGGAAATGTAGTGAGGCTTTAAGGCTTGGATTTGGGATATACTGTATGTTCCT
Organism: Bothrops alternatus; assembly: GCA_034064705.1. Classification (NCBI taxonomy): domain Eukaryota; kingdom Metazoa; phylum Chordata; class Lepidosauria; order Squamata; family Viperidae; genus Bothrops; species Bothrops alternatus. Next base: position 1,070,783 of record JARGCV010000082.1, on the reverse strand, counting down.
GACTTTACAGCAGGGGGATCCAAGATGGCAACTTTAAGACTTGTGGACTTATCTAAAAAGATTAAATCATGGCAACTGGACCAAAGTTTATTAAACCGAGACATTTCATTACTCATCCAAGTAATGTCTTCAGTCAAAATGAAAATTTTTGGTTAGGCAGAGAGTCAGAGAGTATGTACTAACTAACTCTTGGAATGTACTAAATAACTCTTACCATACTGACTGCAAGGGGTTTCTCCCCAAAATGAAATGTGATATGTAAATCAAGACTCAGTCATCCAGGCCAAAAGGATCTAAAAAGGTTAAATCATGGCAACTGGACCAAAGTTATTTGGACTGGAATAATGAAACACCTCAGTTTAATACACTTTGGCCCAGTTGCCATGATTTAACCTTTTTAGAAACTTTGGGCCTGGATGATTAAATCTTGATTTACAGTAGTGGCCAAAATTGTGGAAACCTTTTGGGAAAAGTGTGCAGTAGAAATGCCACCTTTGGTTAAGTTTCCACCCATTTTTCTTCTAATTTCTTTATAACTGTAGCCTTGTTCACTTAATAATGCTATTTTACATTGCTTTCTGGGCAACCAGTCAACTCTTTGCACCATTACTTTAATTTTATTATGTTTTACAAGCTCACTCAATGAAAGAACACAAAAAAACCCCCAACCAACTGGATAGCGATCACATAACACACTGACAAATGTCCTCCTCTCAGCTTCAATACAGGACATCAATAACTGAATCCTACTGTGATCTGATTGGCTTATTGCCAAAACAAGATGACACCCGATTGGCTCTCTAAACACTCCTGCTCATTGGCTACAATCAGATGAAGGAAAGCTACCCGATATCAACCTAAGCAAGTTGTGCTTCTTTTTTCCTGGTTATTTGGCTATAACCTTTCATAGAATACAGTGCAGATAATTGAACAAATTTTGTTGCATTACATTCTTGATTAAATTATCTTTCCATTGATATATAATTTTATGGTACTACTCCCAAAAAAAGTGGTGTTATTAGCCATCAAACCTCAAAAATACCCTTTTCCCAAAAGGTTTCCACAATTTTATAATAATAATAATAAAAATAATAAAAATAAAGTTGGAAGGGACCTTCGAGGTCATCTAGTCCAACCCCCTGCTCAGGTAGGAATACCATTTCAAACAAATGGCTGTCCAGTCTCTTCTTAAAAACTTCCAGTGTTGGAGCATTCACCACTTCTGGAGGCAGGTTGTTCCACTGGTTAATTGTACTAACTGTCAGAAAGTTTCTCCTTAGTTCTAGGTTGCTTCTCTCTTTGGTAAGTTTCCATCTATTGCTTCTTGTCCTGCCTTCAGGCGACTTGGAGAATAGCTTGACTCCCTCTTCTTTGGGGCAGCCCCTGAGATACTGGAACACTGCTATCATGTCCCCCCTGGTCCTTCTCTTCATTAAACTAGACATACCCAATTCAAGCAGCCGTTCCTTATATGCTTTAGCCTCCAGTCCCCTAATCATCTTTGCTGCTCTTCTCTGCACTCTTTCTAGAGTATCAACATCTTTTTTACACCGTGGTGACCAAAACTGGATGCCAAGTGTGGCCTTACCAAGGCCTTGTAAAGTGGTATTAACACTTCACATGATCTTGATTCTATCCCTCTGTTAATGCAGCCTAGCACTGTGTTTGGCTTTTTTGGCAGCTGCAGCACACTGCTGGCTCCTATTTAAGTGATTGTCCACCAGGACTCTGAGGTCCCTCTCACAGTTACTACTACCGTATTGAGCAAGGTACCCACTATACTATACCTGTACATTTGTTTTTTCTTGCCTAAATGTAGAACCTTAGTTTTTGCACCATTGAATTTCTTTTTGTTAGATAGCGCCCAGTGTTCAAGTCTGTCCAGATCCTCCTTTTGGCCACTACTGTACATATGACTTGTGGACTTCAACTCCCAGAATTCCCCAGCCAGCAATGCAAGTAAAAGGACCAGAGAGGAACATCGTAGAATCACCCACTTTAAAAACAGGATCACCTCAACTGACACAACCGTGCTCCCTCAGTGGATGGCGTAGCTAAATTCCCTCAGGCTTTCCTGCCAGGGACTCTGCCCTCGAGTCCTCTCCTCTCTGTCTCTGCCCTTCAGGATATGCCCATCCCAGCCTTAAATGGCAAAGCACAATTTGAAGCACAGAAGAGTCATTCTGTTGGCATGACTGATAAGCCATGAAGATTCAGACCAATATCTGATCTTCCTGCATCTCACCTAGCAAATCTGAGGCTAGATCCAGAATTTAAATGTAAAACAGCTGCAAACCGAGGTCATTCAAGAGACCACCTGTTCTATATAAAGCAGCATTCAGAAGCCAGCGTGCCGCTCTCCTGAAGCCTGGAGGGCTTTGGGACACTTCTGAATCCTCACCTGTGATGTCCCCAACCTGTTTTAAAGTTCCAGATTAAAGTGGTTTTGACCTCTCAGGCAGGTGAGGGGAGATGGTACCCCCTTGCTTCTTCATCGCTTTATTCGCTTTTTATCTCTGCCGTTTTGAATTGTTACAACTGCTTCCATTTAAATGCCTTTTGCATCTATGTCCTTTAGATCATAACTCCAATGGGGGTGGGGAGCAGCCACATAATGTATTACTCCGACTAACCCTTATTAGTATCCAAAGTTGGTGGATTGCTGAACAAAAATTGAAACTGTAAATAAAAGCATTTCAAAAATATTTTTGGAAAGCCACATTAAGAACATGGGGGGGGAGAGCGAGAATGGTGGAGACAGGACTGCTAGAAAATGCTTAGCTTTTCCCATTTAAAAATGCTTGAATCCTTACAAGCAAAGATTGTCTGTCTGTCTGTCTATCTATCTATCTATCTATCTTAGAAACTGCCCATCTCCCTCACAGAGAGACTCTGGGTAGTGAACAAATAAACTATTAAAAGATAAAAACTGTCCATAAAATTTAGATAATGGCCCAAAATAGCTAAAATTCAACATTAAAAGCTAATTAAAAGGTGGAGGAAGGTCTTCAGGACACTAATCAGCTCCACGGCTGCATGCCTCTCTGTAACCCCCCAAGCAAGAGGGCAGGGCCATGTTTTCATGCCTTTCTGGAAGGCCAGGAGAAGGGGGGGGCTGCCTTATATTTGGAGGGAGAACGATCCACAGGGTGGGGGCCACAGCAGAGAAGTTCTCTTCCTAGACTCCACCAGTTGAAGTTCTAACACACCTTCTCTGCCTAACCAGCTGGGATGGACCAATGTGATGGGACTGTGAGGAGAATAGAAAGCTTGCTTCTGGATTTGCGTGTGTTCCATCACGGGAGATTTTCAAGAAATTATTGCATATACATTTGTGTGCAATGGATGGTATAAGGACTCCTGCCAAAGGCAGGAGGTTGGACTAGACCAGGGGTAGGCAACTTTGGCTCTTTTATGACTCATGGACTTCAACTCCCAGAATTCCTGAGCCGGCATGGCTCAGCATGGAAACCTCTCCCTTTTTCCTCAGCATGGCTGGCTCAGGAATTCTGGGAGTTGAAGTCCACGAGTCATAAAAGAGCCAAGGTTCCCCACCCCTGGACTAGAACACCTCCAAGATCACTTCTAGTCCTATGATTCTATGTATTTTTAATTTATAACACACTGATTGAAATCCAATTCAAGCACAGAATTCACCAGGTACTTTTCTGATCTAGCCTAACACATACGGCTGTTGTGGGGAACAAACGAGGGCAGAAGCACAAGCGAGGCCTGCTTGTGCTCCTTCAGGGAAAGTCAGAATAAGGCACAATAAATAGCTACTGCAAATCAATTTTACCGAAGCTACGTTTGGCAGGTCAGGATTGTATCTTGTCTTCAGCTATGGCTCCTTTCTCCTCCCCACAGGCACAAACAAGGCCTCTGTTCCCCTCTGCAACCCAAAGGCTGCCGCTTGTCTCCCACCCTCCCTATCAAAAGGCAAATTATAAATCATAACAATCTGAGTTAGTGCCAAGCAAGCCACAATCCGTCCTCCAACCGGCCATCGAAACTTGTGCCATGAATGTTTGTCTTGACCTCTGATAAGGAGCAGATAAGGGCCCTTGAATAAAACAGGACCACCAACACTCTTAACAATACAAGCAGTCCTTGACTTACAACCTTCATTTAGTGACCGGTCAAAATTACGATGGCACTGGAAAAAAAAGTGATTTATGACTGTTTTTTCACACTTATGGCCATCGCAGCAATAATCAAAATTTGGACACTTCGCAACTGACTCATATTTATGACGGTTGCAGTGTCATGGGATCCCATTTGTGACCTTCTGACAAGCAAAGTCAACGGGAAAGCCAGATTCACTTAACAATCCGTGTTACTAACTTAACAGCTGCAGTGATTCACTTAACAACCGTGGCAAGAAAGGTCGTAAAATGGGGCAAAACTCACAACTGACTTGTTTAGCAACGGAAATTTTGGGCTCAGTTGTGGTCGTTTAAGTCAAGGGCTACCTGTAAAAAGCGAACATCGATTAAAAAGGAGAGCGTTACTCATGTGCCTGCTGATGAAAGCCTGCACTGACCTGGGAGAAATAATAATAATAATAATAATAATAATAATAATAATAATAATAATAATAATAATAATAGAGTTGGAAGGGATCTTGGAGGTCATCTAGTCCAACCCCCTGCTCAGGGATAGGCGGGTGGCAGGGTGTATGAACTTGTTTCTACCCTGCTTAAATTTAACCCAGTCACTTCCTGTAAAATCTAAGCATACCATCTGTTGTGAGTGTCCCTAGACCAGCTTGGGAAGTGTCAGAGTATGAGGATGAGCAGCCAGGCTCCTCTGGGTGTTTTCCCCTCCCGGCAGCCGAGGAAGAGCAGCCAGGCCCCTCTGGGTATTTTCCCCTCCCGGCAGCTGAGCCAGACAGGGAGGAGATTTACAGGCAGTCTGGATCAGATTCACAAAGTGAGGGGTCAGATTTGGATCAAGAAGATAGATGGCTTGATCCGAGATTCCGAAGGTTTGATAAGCGACGGTGTCAGTTAAGTGGAAAAAGGAAGTAATGAGGGGAAGTGACGTATCGGACACTATATTAGAAGGGGACAGAGAGACTACGCCTTTGTCACGAGCAACGTTAATCAAGGAGTAGCCTGATATCTGGAACCGTGCGTTTGACTTCAGTCTTCTGATGTTTTGGAAATCTACGGGAGAATAATGAGGCCTTGGACAATGTGATAAAGAAAGAGTGAGTTAATTGGAAGGTGTGGAAGGAGCATGTGTTAATCTAAATGTAAATACATGAGACTTGGCTGTTTCTGCCAGCAAAATGCCAGCAGCGTGCTTTGAAGTGAATTCTTTTGAAATGTGTTAAATAAACCTCTTAAAGACATATTTATGTGGATTTTAATGAGCTGAGAGGGGCCCGACAGAACACCATCAAACCAAAAATATTTTTAAAAAACACTCTTTGGGAAATACAGATTCTAGTCATTTCTTCCAGGAAATCTCTGCAAAATAAGGAGCCCTGGCAAGGGGAACACTGGCAAGGCTTCATTGCATCACCAGGAGAAGTGTGCCTTAAGCACTGCGGCCAATCAAGTCTTCTTGCAAGGATGTATTTTATCACAGAGGAACTTTTTCCTTTAGCTGCTCCTTCTCTCCAGCTCTTTTTCTCGGAGGACTGAATGGATAAAGGCTTGATAAGTTACAATTGCAATATAATTGGGTGCATTGAGATTAACTGTAAGATCAGGTTTGCTGAGGGTAAATATTTTATTTATTTATTTATGATTTCTCTGCTGTCATCTCATCTAGAGGCGACTATTTGTTTGTATCCCACCTTTTATTATTTTTACAAATAATTCAAAGTGGCAAACATATCCATTCTTTCTCCTTTTTTCTCCATTTTCCCCCACAACAACAACCCTATAAGGTAGTTTGGAGAGAGAGGGAGGGAGGGAGAGGGGGGAGGAAGGGAGGAAGGGAAAGAGGGAAGGAGGGAGGGAAAGAGAGAAGGAGAGAGAGAGAGAAACTGCCCCTCCCAAATCTATCCATCTTGCAGGTATACAACCCTCATTTTAGTCATGCTTGGGATTTTTAAAACTTGCTAACCCCTTTGACCTAATTCAGGGAAGTCTGATGTGGGGGCAAGGGCATCTGGTGAAGGTGGTCCCCTTTTAAAATATCCCTGGAGCTCTAAGGATTTTCCAATGCATCCCATTCTTTGCAATTATAATGACTTCTTCTATAGAATGCTCAACAGTGCTTGGTCAACCTCAGCAACTTTAAGACGTGTGGACTTCCAGAATTCCCCAGCCAATGTGCTTTAAGATGGGCGGACTTTAACTCCCAGAATTCAGCCTGGCTGAGGGATTCTGGGAGCTGAAGTCCACCCATCTTAAACTGGCTAACATTGAGAAACAGCGTTCTAGAGTGCTTTTTTTTTTTTTACTATGGTTCTCTACCTGAAAAACGCCTTTAAGCAGTAAAGATTTGGCTTGGTGGTTTTTTCCCCTGGACAACAGTCTAATGTATGTATCAGTGATGGTGAACATATGGCACATCCAGTCTGCTGTTACCCGCAGCCATGTCCACCCAATGGGCCACACCCACCCGGCACCCAACTATGCATAAGTGGGTTTTGGGTTGCAGTTTGGGCACTCGGTCTCTAAAAGGTTCGCCATCACTGGTATATATCATGCTTAGATGGTTCATTAACCCCATACAGGTTTTTTTGGCTTCCCTACCTTACACTCTCCGGGGACAATCTCTGGTTTAAAATCTGGACAAGGGAGAACCATTCATGAGTAACTGTTTTCCAACAAAAGGCTTGTGTCCCAGATGGATAGCTCCCACATCTGAAGATTTATCTAGTTTTCCTTCTTTGGTTGGAATTTGGTGTTGTCAGCCATCTCCGTACAATTAATTTATTTTATAGGCAGTAAGCACAACCCCGTTTTTCTGATTTTTTTCCACACTATAAACATGCAGCGCTCCCCGCTGTACGAGACTTTTATTTGTTTTGGGGTGAAGCCTTCAAACTAACGGAGCAAAAAGGCTGAGTGCATGATCACACCACTGTGAAATGTGTATTTGCATTTTCAATCTAGTAATTCACACTTGCAAACAATGAAATTACCTTCCACTGCCGCTAAAGAAAGCAGTGTTATTATTACTGTTCCCTCCTTCATGCATATATGAGCTTTGCATTACAACACACACACACACACACACACTACACAGAGGTATGCAAACATATGGGAATGGGAAGGTATAAACTAGAATTTTAAATTGGACAGTTGTCTTCACGTGAATTGTAGACACCAACAGTACCGACTATACATCTCACAATTGTATCATGAAGCAAAAATCAGTGCGTGTTTAGCAACCAGCATTATTTAGCATTGCTGACTTCTATTTTTAACTTAAAATCTCCCGGCGAGCAGCTGTGTTAGACTGCTGAAAATACAAAAGCCGTATTTAAATGACACCTGAGCCACAGGAGTTGCTGAAAACAGTGGTTTGTTTCAAACACCATTAAACAAAGTTTCCTGGGTTGGTTAGAGCAAGAAACTGTAGTTAAGGAAAGAGTTCATGAAGATCTGGTTCTTTTATTTGATAGTTCACCAAAAAAGGAGGGAGGGAGGGAGAGGGAGAGGGAGAGAGCGCTTAAACCAATAAATTGCCTGATCTTTCGCAAAGTGTCTTATGGCACCTTAAAAACCTAATAAATTCACCATGCCGTGAGCTTTCATGGACCAGAATCCATTTTATGCCTTTGATTAAACGGACTAAGCCCACAAGAGTCGCGTATGTTTATCTTGAACTTGCAACAATATCCTGTCATTTAAAAAAAAAAAAACCACCCAAATAATCTAATTCCAGAGGGATCACCACAGGTACATCTATTACAGCAAAAGAAAGGAAGAATTTGGTGGCAACTTTAAATGGAAATAATTGGGGCGTGCGTTTTTGCGAGCCCGTGCTTACATCCCTGTAAATCTCTTCCTTAAGGTGTCACCAAAGGCTCTATAACACTGCAATCCTTCCCCCCCCCCCCGTTTTGTTTTTTTTAAAAAAATGGAAATTAAAAGCACACGCCACAAATTCAGCTCTCCCTGAAGCACTGAAGCGGCAAATATCAAGGGCACAGGCTGGGCTGAACTGTGGAAAAGCGCTGTGTGCAATTTGGCAGGGTGTGCGAGAGAGTGTGGGAAGCACACGCAGCTGGCTCGGCCTGGATAAAGGGGCGGCATGGCCTGTGACAAATGGCTGGCTGATACAAAAGAACCCGAGACGGTGACAGGCTGAAGAACAGGTCAATATCAAGCTGTCACAAAGCCCTTCCAGAAGCGTAATTAACTGCTTACTAACCTGGCATCATCATTCATTGTGCAGTGGTCAATGGGTGCCATGAAGCTCGCCAGCTTGCTGTGGACATGATACCTGGAAGGCCGGGGGGGGGGGATGAGAGAAGGGAAAGGAAGCGTTAAGGAAGGCTCCCGATTGAAAAGCTTTGCCCATCCGAGGAAAACGGGACTTTAGATAGGGCTTCATGGAAAAGCTGAATGGTGGGGCGCTGGGTGCTTTCAGAGCGTGGCTGTTTTCTTGCAGATGTTTCGTGAGCCAACTAGCTAACATCATCAGGGCAAGAAGGGGGTGGGTTTGCAGGGAGGAGGAGGAAGACGAGGAGGAAGACGACGACAATTCTGGAATCCTTGGTGCTCTCTCAGCTTGTTTGTTTGTCTAGCAGACGTTTCATGACCCAACTAGGTAACATCATCAAGTCTAGAATGGAGTCGAGTTTGTTGAAAGAAGGAAGAGGAGGAGGATGGCGACCACAACAACTCTGAGATCCTTGGTGCTCTCTCAGCTTGGTTGTTTTTCTTGCAGATGTTTCATGCCCCAACTAGGTAACACCATCAGGGCTACCGGTAGAAGGGAGTGGGGCAGTGGTGGGATTCAAATACCTGAACATCCGGTTCTCTGCATGGATGCAGGCCTGGGCCTCCAAGGCCTAGAAGGACTTCCGGAAGTGACATCCACACACTTCCGGTAGGCCGTTCTAGGCCTGGGAGACCTCCTCCAGGCCTAGAACAGATTTCCAGAAGCAGCACGGGTTCAGCCGGTTCTCCGAACTCAACAAAATTTAGCTACCGGTTCTACAGAACCAATGCAAACCGACTGAATCCCACCACTGGAGTGGGGTTTGTGGAGAGGTGGAGGAAGAAGAGGAAAAGGACAATAACGACTCTGGGATCCTTGATGCTCTCTGAGCTTGGCTGTTGCCTTTCAGGCGTTTCATGACCCAACTAGGTAACATCATCAGCTACCTACCTACTTACCTATAACTTCAATTTGCAAACTCCACTCCCTTTAAACACTGGTGATGCTACCTAGTTGGGTAATCTTTATACATATTATTGTGGTACTCCAGGCTCAATCAGATCAGTACCCATACAATGGTCCAGAAATGGAGGCTGCCTCCATTTAAATTCTGCCTCCTCTAAATTCTGTACAGTTGGTTGGATGCTTTTTTGGAAAGATTTTGACTGATGATTTGGAATTGTGCATCCCACGAAGATTAATAATGTGGATGGCTCTGCTGAGGTCGATTTGCTGAGATACGAGGTAAAATGTCCCACAGAAACCCTGATCTGCATCTTGGTACTAATCTCCTCAAGCATGGAGAACCCCAACAAAGACAATGCAGATTGAAATATTTCATCATCTTATTTCAGGGGACTCCAAATTTGGCAAATTTGTGGACCTGAACTCCCAGAATTCCCAGCCAGCATGGCTGGCTGAAGAACTCCGTGAATTGAAATCCAGAAGTCGTAAAAGCTGTCAAATTTGGAGAGCCCTAATCTATTTTTAACACTGACAGAAAACCAGAGAAAGAACTTAAACAGAACTGTTTGTAACAGGACTACTTTTAGCTTTTTCATAAAAGGGGGTAACTATAATGTAGAAGTTAAGAGGACAGAAAACCACATGTCTTTTTTCTACTCACCGGATTTTCCTTCCTTTGCTGGCCTTGGTGTCTACTCTCTTCCGAATTTTACTCCTCAACTTCTGGATAGCCAGCCACTGTCTACGGAAATAAGGAATGACAGTGGGGCATTCAGGTTGCACAGTATGGAAAAGATTTCTATCTCCTTCTCAAAAGTGATGGAAACAACAATTGTAATAATAAAAAAAAAAGCTCCATCAGCCGCTACCTCTATCTTCTGAGATGCCTTCGTGGTACAGGTAGTCCTTGATTTATGACTGGTCGCTTAGCAACTGTTCAAAGTTATGACAGATCTCCCTGGGGATACTTACAATCCAGTTCCAAAGTTCTGACAGTCACTTCCCTCCCCCGGTCATGTGACTGCATGTTGGGTGCTTGGCAACTGACTTATGTTTATGGCTGTTTGCAGAGCCCCATGGTCACATGATGGTTTTTGTTAAAAACTGCCGCTTATTTCTGGTTTTCAGTGAAAGGGCTGACAGCGAACAATGGGTTCACTTTAGGATGGTGGCATTCATTAACCTGCTGCAAAAAGAGGTTGTAAAATTGGGTCAGTCACATAGGTGACTCTCTTTGCAACCGTCATGACTTACAACCATAATGGGCAGGCTCCATTATGGCTGCAAGTTGAAAACTATCTGTGTTGTTCCCTTCTCAGGACCCTGACATTGTGGCTTCGAGATCAGAGCTATTGAAATTCAGCACCTGCAGCACCAACCTCAGGTAATAATAGTAGTAGTAGTAGTAGTAGTAGTAGTAGTAGTAGTAGTAGTAGTAGTAGTAGTAAAGTTGGAAGGGACCTTGGAGGTCGTCTAGTCCAACCCCCTGCTCAGGCAGGAAACCCTATATCATTTCAGACAAATGGCTGTCCAGTCTCTTCTTAAAAACCTCCAGTGTTGGAGCATTCACCACTTCTGGAGGCAGGTTGTTCCACTGGTTAATTGTTCTCACTGTCAGGAAGTTTCTCCTTAGTTCTAGGTTGCTTCTCTCTTTGGTTAGTTTCCACCCGTTGCTTCTTGTCCTGCCTTCAGGTGCCTTGGAAAATAGCTTGACTCCCTCTTCTTTGTGGCAGCCCCTGAGATACTGGAACACTGCTATCATGTCCCCCCTCGTCCTTCTCTTCGTTAAACTAGACATACCCAATTCCAGCAGCTGTTCCTTATATGCTTTAGCCTCCAGTCCCCTAATCATCTTTGTTGCTCTTCTCTGTACTGTTTCTAGAGTCTCAACATCTTTTGTAAATGGCGGTGACCAAAACTGGATGCAGTATTCCAGGTGTGGCCTTACCAAGGCATTATAAAGTGGTATTAACACTTCACGTGATCTTGATTCTATCCCTCTGTTAATGCAGCCTAGCACTGTGTTGGCCTTTTTGGCAGCTGCAGCACACGGCTGGCTCCTATTTAGGCGATTGTCCACAAGGACTCTGAGGTCCCTCTCACAGTTACTACTATTGAGCAAGGTACCCCTTATACTATACCTGTACATTTGGTTTTTCTTCCCTAAATGTAGAACCTTGCTTTTTTCACCACTGAATTTCATTTTGTTAGATAGCGCCCAGTGTTCAAGTCTCTCCAGATCCTCCTGTATCCTAAGCCTGTCTTCTGGAGTGTTGGCTATTCCTGCCAGCTTGGTGTCGTCTGCAAATTTGATGAGTTCCCCATCTATCCCCTCGTCCAGATCGTTGATGAAGATGTTGAAGACCACTTGGCCTAGAACAGAGCCCTGGGGCACCCCACTACACACTTCCCTCCATGTAGATGCGGTTCCATTGAGGACCACACACTGAGTACGGCCGGTCAGCCAGCTACGGATCCATCTGGTGGTGATTCTGTCTACCCCACATTTTTCTATCTTATCAAGCAGTAGGTTGTGATCTACTTTATCAAATGCCTTACTGAAGTCCAAGTAAATTATGTCCACAGCATTCCTCTGATCCATTAATTTTGTCACTTGGTGACAAATGGCTTGTCCTTATGCCCACAATTACAGGCAATCCTCAACTTAACGACCACAATTGAGTCTAAGATCTCTGTTGCCACACAAGACAATTGTTTTTTTTAATATGAAATTCTTTTATTAAAACAATCAACATTGAACATAAAAACATATTGTGCAGCAATCATCATGACACCTGATATACAATACTAAGTATTAGTCATTGAAAATGTCTGAGTTAGTAAGCCTTGTTCCACCCCTCGCGTCTAGCCTCAACTATACTCCTGTTACACTTTGTTTGATTGGTGTTTCTCTTATCTGGTTCCATATTAATGTGGTCAACATTAAACCAAAGATCCTATTGCTAAACAATCATCCTAGGATATAGCATACAACATTAGGTATTAATCTTTGTAAACATCTGTTTTAGTAAACGTTCTTCCCTCCTCCCTTCCCTCTTCAAGTATACTCCGAGTACCTTCTGTTTGTTTGGTGTTTCTCTTATATATGGTCTATCTGCTGTATCTAGTTTATTGCATATTGTTCGTTTGCGCTTCTGAATTGACTTCATCCCATTACTAGTGCAAACTTTTATAGTCCCTAACCGGAGATCCTGAGGTAAAAGTTTCATATACTGAGGTAGAGATTCAGTCCGCTTTAACAGTTTTAAAGCAAACAACATTAGTCATAAGTTTATGTTAAGAGGCATTAGTTATACCGGTAGAACATATACATAAGTGACTTTCACGACCTTTCTTCCCACAGTTAAGTGAATCGCGGCAGTTGTCAAGTTAGTAACACAGTTAGGTCAATCTGGCTTCCCCATTGACTTTGTCAGACGGTCGCAAAAGGGGATCACGTGACCCTGGAAGGCTGCAACCGTCATAAATATGAATCAGTTGCCAAGCGTCTGAATTTTAATCATGTGGCCACAGGGATACCACAATGGTTGTAAGTCTGAAAAGTGGCCATGAATCTCTTTTTTCAGTGCCGTTGTAACTTCGGCCACCAAACAAACTATTGTTAAGTCGAGGACTACCTGTAAAAGTTCTTTTAAAAATTAGAAATGAAAAAGAAACGCAGTGCTAAGGGGCAAATGCTGTATTTTCCCAATTTTAAATGAAGGAGAAAAAAGACAATAGACATACAACTTTTTTTTTTTACTTTTGTTTAATTAAGGGTATTTATTTAATTACAGCTGCTGGCTAATGCACTGGAAGTGTGTTAAAGGAAACACAAAATGAAATTTAAAAAAAGAAGAGAGAGATTCAAAGGGCTGAAACAGCAACTCACTTCTGAAAAACCAGTGGATGCCCTTGGAAAAAGTCCAGGTGCGCTGGCAAAATGGTTTCACTCTTCTTAAAATATTGCCGGAGCTTCGGGTGCTGGGTGTCAAATATATTTGGTGGTTTGGCTCTAATGTCTCTGGAAACCTCACTCTGCTATAATTTAATGGGACGGAGACCAAAACACCCCCTGCACTTAAGCAGTTATTACACTGCACATTTATCTGACTTTACAATAAAATAGATTACAGCAATTAAGATTATATTAAGATTGTGGTAATTGGATTTTGAGATTTGCCTCCCTGATCCAGGGCTCCCCAACAAGTAAATCAGAGGAAAGCAGTGCCATTTTGGGTCTTAAAATAAAAATGTTTGTAATTACAATTCCTCCTCCTTCGTGGTTTTTGCCCAAGCCTTCTTCAGCATTAAACTAAAGGTGAGAGAAACTTTTTAAAACCTCTGCCCTATTTTTCTCCTTGACCCAAACGTCAAAGTGATGTACCAGGAAAAAAGGAGATTTGCAGGGTGGCCAAAAAAACCTGAGCTCTGAACAAATTATATACACTATTGTTCAAAACGTTGCTTTATCACTGAGTTCAGGACACTCAACATTAGAAATACATGTAAATGGGCAAACTGTACGAGGTGTTAACCTGCCCTAGTTTAGGGTGGAAAAATATCATGCCAGCCGTAACATTTTATCCTCAGCCCTTTAAGTTGGCAAACATAATACAGGTAGTTTTTGACTTACAACCATTCATTTAGTGATTGAAGTTACAACAGCACTGGAAAAAGTGACCTGTGGTCGTTTTTCACTCTTAACCACCATTGCAGCATCCCCAAGATCACGTGATCAAAATCCAGATACTTGGCAATTGGCATGTCTTTATGATAGTTGCACTGTCCCGGGATCATGTGGTCACCCTTGGTAACCTTCCCAGCCAACTTCTGACAAGCAAAGTCAATGGGGAAGCCAGATTTGCGTAATGACACCACGAGTTGGCAATGATTTGCTTGACAATTGTGACAAAAATTGCAAAATGGGAAAAAAAACTCTCTGAACAACTGCCTTCCTTAGCAATGGAAATTTTGGGCTCATTTGTAGTCGTAACTCGGGAACTACCTGTAAAACTGCATGCAGGGGTAGGCAACCTCGGCTCTTTTATGACTCATGCCAGGAGGTTGCAAATGGTGATCATGTGACATTTGCACTTAATCACACTGCGGGATTCTTTTAATGACCACAACTGGAAGCGGTGTTGCTAAACTGTGCAGTCACATAACATTGTGCTTTACAACTGTGTCACTTAACGACAGAAATTTCAAACCCCAATTGCTACCTATATTTATTTCATTTCATTTCTATCATTTCCCTATTATTTGTGGTTTCTGATCGACCGTTTGATCCTTTCATGTAAATGAATAAATATGTACATTCCAAATGTGATCATTTGTTGTACTAACCCTTCTCTGGGACTATAGCAACTCAGAAGCTCAATGTGTTGGCAGGATGTCTGGCTGAAATAAAGTCTTTTTCAATCTAAGTGCAGCTTCTTCAATTTGAATAGGAATAGACCCACTTCATGAATCAGTCTGTGTAGACCAGGGGTCCCCAACCCACGGTCTGTGGACCAGTACCGGGTCACGGCATGCCAGTTACGGGTCCCCACAAACAAAGTCCCATCTGCGGGATGCAGGTAGCACACAAAATCATGCCACCTCCGGTCCGTGGAAAAATCTCTCTCCATGGAACCGGTCCCTGGTGCCCAAAAGGTTGGGGACCTCTGGTGTAGACGTACTAGGTCTGAAAGATGGACTGGCTGACTTGTATTCTTTGTTCTCAATAAACTGCAGAGTCTGTTTAGAAGTTATAGGGTTCTGGGCTGATAACCTGTGTGGTATGGATAACCAGCTATAGGGATACATGGTGAATCAGCCCCAACAAGCTTCTTTGGCTCCAATAAAATACTGGTAGTCCTTGACTTACAACAGTTCCATTTAGTGACTGTTCAAAGTTACAATGGCACTGAAAAATTTGGCTTATGACAATTTTTCAGAGTTACGACCTTTGCAGCATCCCCATGATCATGTGATCAACATTCAGATGCTTGGCAACTGGTTTTATATTTATGACTGTTGCCGTGTCCCAAGGTCACGTGATCACCTTTTGCAGCCTTCTGACAAGCAAAGTCAACGGGGGAGCCAGATTCACTTACCAACTGGGTTAATAACTTACCAACTGCAGTGAATCACTTAACAACTGTGGCAAGAAGGGCCATAAAACGGGGCAGAACTGACTTAACAAGCGTTTCACTGAACGGAAATTTTGGGCTCAACTGTGGTCGTTATTAATTCGAGGACTTCCTGTACCGTCTCGAGCTCTGCACCGTTTTACTTGCGTCGAAAAGAGGAAAAGTTTTTGCCCTCCAAATTGTGAGCTCTGGATGATCATCTGCTGCCACCCATTTAAAAAAGGCTGTCTGGTCCTGGGCTTGTTCCTGCTCTGTACATTCATCTCTGCCTCCTTCCCCCATAGGTTCTGACGGGGGCTCATAATTAATACCAAAGGCAAGTTAGTATAATAAATAGCAACAACATAAAACATAAAGACAAGCAAATTACTAAGAAAGAAGCATGATTCACAGGGGTGGGAGTAGATGAGGCTTTATTCTTATTTATTTTAGGGTTTTTTTTAACCCTGCCTTTATTATTTTTATGAATAAATCAAGCAAGCGAATATACCTAATATTCCTTCCTCCATTTTCCCTACAACGACCACCCTGTGAGATGAGTTGGGCTGAAAGAGAGTGACTGCTCAAAGTCACTCAGCTAGAACTCACCATCTCCTGGTGATTAGCCCAGATTCGACTACTGTAATGCTCTCTACATGGGGCAACCTTTGAAGAATGTCCGGAGACTGCAGGTAGTCCAGAATGCGGCCGCGCGAGCCGTCTTGGGTCTCCCAAGACATGCTCATATCACTCCAGCCCTCCGTGAGCTGCACTGGCTACCAATTGGTCTCCGAACACAATTCAAAGTGTTGGTTATGACCTATAAAGCCCTTTATGGCAATGGACCAGGATACTTGAGGGACCGTCTTCTGCCTCATGAATCCCAGCGACCGGTCAGGGCACACAGAGTTGGCCTCCTACGGGTCCCGTCTGTCAGGCAATGTCATCTGGCGGGGCCTAGGGCAAGGGCCTTCTCCGTTGCTGCCCCAGCCCTCTGGAACCAGCTTCCCTCAGAGGTTCATACTGCTTCCTCCCTTCTAGCCTTCTGGAAAATGTTGAAGACGCATTTATGCAGACAGGCTTGGGGCGTGTGAGCTGCACTCTGCCCCTCGGCCTTTAACTGTGATTGTGTTGTATGAGTGTAATATATTTATCTAGTTTTTATACAGCATTGTAATTAGTAATTTTAATTGATTCTTTGTTTATGTTTTTACTTGTATTATTATTGTGAGCCGCCCTGGGTCTTAGGAGAAGGGCGGTATATAAGTTTAAACAAACAAATAAATAAATAAAGTCACCGATTTGGGACTAGAACCTGCAGCCTCTTGGTGACTGGCCTAAAATCTCCCAGCCAGATCTCATGCTTAAATTTGAGCTCTGTTTCCTGGTTTCTAGCCTAGTGCCTTAACCATTAGACCACACTGTTTTTAAAAGCAGAGCCTCCACAAAAGAAGGGTCCAGGGGAGGGAGAATTTACTAGATTTATTTGAGATATATTAGTCAACATTAAACCAGGATGGACAGGGTAATGTTTAATGTTGGCTTGACATATGTTGCGCACATTTTTTAATTATTTTCTCTTTGCCTTGTGCGTAATCTTTGCATTTCTGTAGTTTGGTTTTAACACCTCGCCTTTGAAATGAATAAAATTTATTTTAAAAAAAGAGAGAGACCTGAAGGTGAGCCATCAGTTGTACAGCCTCTATCTCGGGGGTGTCAAACTCGCAATGTCACGTGACGTGTCGCGACGTATCGTTTCCCCATTGCCAGCAATGGGGTGGGCGCGATTTTGGCATGAGGCATCCGGCCCGTGGGCTGGAAGTTTGACACCCCTGCTCTATCTCTTGTTAAAGGCCTACGACGTTGATGCACTTACCTGCCCATTGCAACTTGGTCATTTGGATCCAAAGAGCTGGTTTTGCGCTCAATAAGTTCGCGAAGCAGCTAGAAGTAAGAAAAAAGGGAAATGGCATTGAGAAAAAGCAGATCGAGGCAAAGCTGGAAGGGTTTTTTGAATGTGCAGGTAAGGATCAAGATAATCTTTCTTAGGTTTGTATCACGCCTTCTGAAGCTAGGAGCCATGCTTTCCAAGAACGGTTCTCCGGATTTTTCCTTCGGTTCTACACCTACCGGTAGAGAGAATTATCCTGAATTATAACTTCTTGTTTTAGAAAAGCAATTTGCTTGTCTTCCATTTTTTGACTCTTAATCTGTAGTGTTACCCTCTGACCTAGTTAAATTAAGCCAGGGGTGTTGCATATATTAACACTAGACCAAGGTGACTCCATTTTAAAAAAGTGGCTCCATTTTAAGCCAGGCCAGGAGCATTTATGTTCTGCAAGTCTGATGGAAAATTACCAGAAATGGTGGATGTGACAAAAGGAGAGTAGGCAAATGGGAGGAGAAAGGGGAAGGCCCAAACAATGTGGCGCAGCAAGAAATTCATGTATAGGGTAAAATGAGACATGTGATGTATAAAGAGTTTGCATATGTGTGACAATAAAAGGAGGGCCCAGGGATTGTTCAGGGCTCTTTCACCCCGAGAAAACCTGTGTCCTGGTTTTTCTTTTCTTTTTTTTTTAATATAAAATTCTTTTATTAAAACAATCAACATTGGACATAAAAACATATTGTGCAGCAATCATCATGGCACCTGATATACAATACTAGGTATTAGTCACTGAAAACGTCTGAATTAGTAAGCCTTTTTCCACCCCTCGCGTCTAGCCTCAACTATACTCCTGTTACACTTTGTTTGATTGGTGTTTCTTTTATCTGGTTCCATATTAATGTGATCAACATTAAACCAAAGATCCTATTGCTAAACAATCATCCTAGGATATAGCATACAACATTAGGTATTAATCTTTGTAAACATCTGTTTTAGTAAACGTTCTTTCCTCCTCCCTTCCCTCTTCAAGTATACTCCGAGTACCTTTTGTTTGGTTGGTGTTTCTCTTATATATGGTCTAACTGCTGTATCTAGTTTATTGCATATTGTTCGTTTGCGCTTCTGAATTGACTTCGTCCCATTACTAGTGCAATCTTTTATAGTCCCTAACCAGAGATCCTGAGGTAAAAGTTTCATATCCTGAGGTAGAGATTCAGTCCGCTTTAACAGTATTAAAGCAAACAACATTGGACATAAGGTTATTTATTGGCCCGTGGAGAGACAACCAAGTTGGAGCCTACTGAGCCAAACCTCCGGTGCTGTTCCGGAGGACTGAGGCCTAGGAAGCTTCACAGGGGGTCTTCAAACGTGGCCCTTTTATGACTTGTGGCCCTTTTAACTGTGGGAGTTGAAGTCCACAAGTCTTAAAGTTGCCAAGTTTGAAGATCCCTGCTGTAGGCTATACACAAGTAGTCCTCATCTTAAAACAGTTCATTTAATGACTGTTCAAAGTTAGAAAGGCACTGACTTATGACCGTTTTTCACATGGTCATTCTAGCATCCCCATGGTCACGTGATCCAAGTTCAGCCCCTTGGCAACTGACTCATATTCATGACGGTTTGCGGTGTCCCGGGGTCGTGTGATCCCCATTTGCAACCCTCTGACAAGCAAAGCCAAGGGGGGAAGCCAGAGTCACTTTTATAACTGTGTTACTAACTTAACAACTGCAGGATTCATTCTAAAAACTGGCAAGAAAGATTGTAAAAGGGGGCAAAACTCACTTAACAATTGTCTCGCTTAGCAATGGAAATTTTGGGCCCAATTATAGTTGTAAGTCAAGGACTACCTATAACATTTCCTCTGCAAATGACTTGCTATCCCAGTGATGGGCAAAATGTTCTTGAATAAAGTAAAAAATACTGAAAAAAATTTATGGTGTACTTCCACCAAGTCTGATTGTTTTTTTTTTAAAAATAGTTGATGACTGTTTCCTACCCATTCAGAAATCAGTCATTTTATCTATGCCTCTGTGCTGTGTTCTTCTACATCAGACATGTCAAACTCGCAACATCATGTGACGTCGCGCAACGTATCGGGACGGTTTTGCCATTGCTGGCAATGGGGTGAGCGCGGCTTCCGGATGACGCGTCCGGCCCACGTGCCGACAGTTTGACACCCCTGTTCTATATAGATAGCTTTATTGGTTATTCCCCAGGAACCTATTTAAAATTTGATAAATAAATAAAAATAAAGTTATGATAGGATGATATGGGGCAAGGCCAAGAGAGAAGACATAGCTTTGCTCCCTGTTCGATAAGTGTAACTTCAATCTTGGTAAAGTCTGGTAAAGTTTCTCAACCTTGGTAACCTTAAGATGCATGGACTTCAATTCCCAGAATTCCCCAGCCAGCATGGACTCCCTAGTCCAGCGGTTCTCAACCTGTGGGTCGCGACCCCATTTGGGGTCGAACGACCATTTCACGGGGGCCGCCAAACACCGCAGTCCGCCATTTTTTGGGGGGGTCGGCCATTTTTTTTTGGTCGGCCATTTTTGGGGGGGGTCGGCCATTTTTTTTGGGTCGGCCATTTTTTCCCCTTTGCGATGCGGGCCGTCGCGCCGTTCATGCGCGATGCGGGCCCACCATTTTTTTTGGGTCGGCCATTTTCCCCCCCTTTGCGATGCAGGCCATCGCACCGCACATGCGCGATGCGGGCCGTCACGCCGCGCATGCGGGCCGCCGCGCCGCACATGTGCGATGCGGGCCGTCGCGCCGCGCATGCGCGATGCGGGCTGGGGTCGAGCCCCGGAAAAGGTTGAGAACCGCTGCCCTAGTCCAAGGGTCTTCAAACTCGGCCTTTTTATGATTCATGGACTTCAACTCCCAGAATTCCTGTCAGTGTGCCTAGCTAAGGAATTCTGGGTGTTGAAGTCCATGAGTCATAAAAGGGCCGAGTTTGAAGACCCTTGGACTAGTCAGTGTGGACTTCAAGTCTCAGAATTCCAAGCCAACATGGCTTCCCCAGCCAGCGCGGACTTCAACTTCCAGAATTCCCTATCTAGTATGGCTAACTGGGGAATTCTGGGAGTTGAAGTTCATACATCTTAAAGTTGCTAAGCTTGAGAAACTCTAGTCTGGCATCTCTAACAATTACCGCTTACTGAACAAATATTATACGTTACTAAAGCAAAACTATAAAACTCTTCCTCCTTAAGACCTCTCTTTATTCTTCCCTTGAAAGAAAAATAAATATAACCAGCCATTTAAAAAGCATCCCATGACGGGTTCTTCAGTTTGTTTTACTCACTCTCCCCACCAAATTATTATGATTGTAGCAATTACATCCAGGCTTCTTTAAGTGTTTTGTTCTCAAGGGCTAGGAAGAGAAAAACCAGGAAACCCAACCAGCTTCCTCCCTCCATGCCGGTTCTCTGATTGATTCTCCCACATCTTCCTGGCACGCAATTTATCAGTTTATCTCCTCCACTTCATCACAGTCACTCCTGGCAGCTAAATACAAGATTCAAATCCACCCATACGGAGATGGGTAACACAGTAAACCGATGTAAGGACAGCTGAGCTCTGTAAACAGCAGCCCTGGAGGGCTCGGGGCTGAAAAGCATGGCGAAGTTGGCAGCCGATACTGTAAGGCATGGAGGAGGAATTCCTGATCTTTAAAAAAAATAAATAAATAACCTTTGGAGGTGTTTCTTCCTATTCTGGGGCACCCTTTCATCATTTTAGTTAATTATTTTAGAGCAAATGTAACCAAGTATTTCCTTCGGGGTAAGTGAGCTGGCTAGACAAGGTTATTTTTATCTTCTGCAGAAAGTGATGATCTGTTAAAACTTTTAATAAACGTGTTAGTCTTTAAGACAGGTTTTTTTTTCTCCTACTTCCCCCCCCCCAAAAAAACCCCAATGCGTGTGAGGTTTTTTTTTCTTTGACAAAGTAAGTATTCTTATCTCATTGCTTTTTAGACTGTGAATTTTTTTTTAAAAAAACCAAAATAATAAATGTCGAGCACTGATCAAGAGGGAAAATTGGCTGCGGTTGAAGTCATTTTTATTTTTTCTTTCTTTTCTTTCTTTTTCTTTCTTTCCCTCTTTCCTTCCTTCTCTTTCTTTCCTTTTGTTTGTTCTTTCTTTCCCTTCCTTCCTTCCCTCTCTCCCTCCCTCCCTTCTCCTCTCTCAGGAAACTCCATTAAGTTCTTATAGTTCTACCATCTGAAAAACCCTGGTTTGGGCTACATGTTAGTTGAAGTCAATTCGTGACAGTGAATTGACAATTCATGACCCTGTCAATTCATGACAAGGAGTTGGGTTTTCACTGGGTGGCAAAAAAGTTAAAGTCAGGACGTTAGGAACAAGTAGACCCGAGGATCTGAATAGCGCTGGGAACGTAGCGTTTGAATCTTAACTGGTCTACAGGCTACAAAAGTTGGAGAAGCCGATCTCACTAACGCTCTGGGGATTTTGCTGTTGCAAAGCAGCTTTTGAACCTAAACAGGGCACACTAATAATAGTACAGGTAGTCCTTGAGTTGTGACTGTCACTGAGCCTGGAAATTATGGTCACAAGTTTGGACGGTTGTAAAGCAGGTCATCACATTTGTGTAAAGCAGGTTATCCTGCGACTGGACCTGATTTCATGATCGTCTTAGCGGCCATTAAGTCAACAGGGCAGTCATAAAATGAATGTGGCAGTCATTAAGTAAATCCATGGGTTGCTATGGGGCATTTCCCCCCCCTCCCAGAAGCTGGAAGTAAATGCCAGTTTCCCCTCAGGGAAAAATATTGAAAATCGCACTCATGTGATTGTGGGGTGCTTGCAAATGGCCATATACAGGCTGGTTGCCAAGTGCCAAAATTGCAGTTATGTCACTCTGGAGGGGGGGATGTCGTAACTTCAGAACTGGGTCGTAAATCCCTTTTGGGGAGTCTGTTGTAATATCAAATGGTCACTTAGCAACCAGTCGGTAAGTCGAGGACCACCTGTAATAAAATAAAATAACAGTAAATTTACCAGCATGGAAGGGAAGTTACCCCCAGGAAAAAAAAAATTAGATTGCTTGCACATACGCGTGCACGCACACATACACACAGACAAACAATCTTGTAGCATTCCATTTTTTTTTGAAAAAAATATAATTAGATTTTCTGCCTTTTGGTTCACAGCCTCCCTCCCAGCCAGCCAGCCTTTTCCCCTCCCCAGATGGATTCCAGGGCCAAGCAAGGGCTTCGAAATACAGGATAAATGATAAACTAATTTACTGAAAGAACTAGTCCTCTTTTTTTCATGCTAGCACGATGTCTGAAAAACAGGAAGAAGAACAAATATCCCCTGTCCTCCTCCTGAAGTTGTAATATTTCATGAGGCTCAGCAACTCCAACTGGAATTTATTAGCCAAAACAGAAAAAAACCTAGCCAGGCCCAGACGTATTCCATTAGGGATGACAAATAAAGTCTCCTGGTGTCAAATATAAGGAAATCACACTCATAGTATTAAAAAAAAATGTTTAAAAAAAGTCTGGGAAAAGTGACTGTTAAATCCAATTGGCTTCTTCTCCCTCTCAGGGTCCTGCAAAATGGGCACCATTTGACTTTTTCTGTAAGCTGGCAGCTTGGCTCACTTGCATGAGTGAGCCACTGTGACCTCTCTGTGGTAGCAGACCCAGGAGATCTCCTTGGTTTACTGAAGAACTCAGGGGGATGAAGCACCAGAAGAGACGTCTAGAGAAGCGATGGAGGAAAAGTAAATCCGTATCTGACCGAACACTATTAAGATCTTATATCAAGACTTATCAGGTGGCGCTCAAGGCGGCAAGATGCGCGTATCATTCCGCCTTGATCGCATCTGCGGAATCCCGCCCAGCCGCCCTGTTTAGGGTGACTCGCTCCCTCCTTAATCGGGGGGGGGGGTTGATGCACCCTTGCAGGGTAGTGCTGAGGATTTTAATAAGTTTTTCGCGGATAAAATCGCCCAGATTCGGATGGACCTTGACTCCAATTGGAATGCAGTGTCGGCTGACAATGAGTCAGTCGAGATGACAGGGACTTGTCTTGATCCTGTTGTGTGGACGGAGTTTGACCCTGTGGCACCCGATGAAGTCGACAAGGCCATTGGAGCTGTGAGTTCCGCCACCTGTTTATTGGACCCGTGCCCCTCCTGGCTGGTTTCGGCCAGCAGGGAGGTGACGCGGGGCTGGGTTCAGGAGATTGTTAACGCCTCTTTGAGGGAGGGGTCCTTTCCGGCTCCCTGCAAGGAGGCAATTGTGCGCCCCCTCCTCAAGAAGCCTTCCCTGGACCCAGCTGTATTAAACAACTACCGTCCTGTCTCCAATCTTCCCTTTATAGGGAAGGTTGTTGAGAAGGTGGTGTCACTCCAGCTCCAACGGTCTTTGGATGAGGCCGATTATCTGGGCCCTCAGCAGTCAGGATTCAGGCTTGGCTACTCCACGGAAACTGCTTTGGTCGCACTGACGGATGATCTCTGGTGGGCCCGGGATAGGGGACATTCCACTATCCTGGTGCTACTTGACCTCTCAGCGGCTTTCGATACCATTGACCATGGTATCCTTCTGCGCCGGCTGGAGGGGTTGGGGGCACTGTTTTGCAGTGGTTCACCTCCTACCTCACTGGTCGGTCGCAGTCGGTGTTGGCGGGGGGGTCAGAGGTCGACCCCTAGGTTCCTCCCTTGTGGGGTCCCTCAGGGATCGGTCCTCTCCCCTCTGCTGTTTAATATCTACATGAAACCGCTGGGTAAGATCATCCGACAACACGGAGTGAGATATCATCAGTATGCTGATGATACCCAGCTTTACATCTCCACCCCATGTCATTTCAGTGAAGCAGCGGAAGTGATGTGCCGATGTCTGGAGGCTGTTAGGGTTTGGATGGGTGCCAACAGGCTCAAACTCAACCCCGACAAGACGGAGTGGCTACAGGTTTTGCCCCCCCAAAGATAATTCAATCTATCCATCCATCAGCCTGGGGGGGAGCTTTTGACCCCCTTGGAGAAGGTCCGCAACTTGGGCGTCCTCCTCGATCCACAGCTAAATTTGGAACATCATCTTTCGGCTGTGGCGAGGAGGACATTTGCCCAGGTTCGCCTGGTGCACCAGTTGCGGCCCTATTTGGACCAGGAGTCTCTTCTCACAGTCACTCATGCCCTTATCACCTCGAGGCTCGACTACTGCAATGCTCTCTACATGGGGCTACCTTTGAAAAATGTTCGGAGACTTCAGGTAATGCAGAATGCAGCTGCGCGAGCAGTGTTGGGCTTGCCCAGAAATGCCCACATTTTGGCATCACTCCGCGAGCTGCATTGGCTGCCAATTGGTCTCCGAGTCCAATTCAAAGTGTTGGTTATGACCTATAAAGCCCTACATGGCATCGGACCAGGTTATTTACGGGACCGTCTGCTGCCTCATGAATCCCAGCGGCCGGTTAGGGCCCACAGAGTCGGCCTTCTCCAGGTCCCGTCAGCCAGACAGTGTCGCCTGGCGGGGCCTAGGGGAAGAGCCTTCTCTGTTGCGGCCCCGGCCCTCTGGAACCAACTCCCCCCGGAGATCCGTGTCGCCCCCACCCTCTCCGCCTTTCGTAAACTGCTTAAAACATCTTGCCCCTAGCCAGTGTATGTTTGTGTGTATGTTTGTGGAATGATTGTTTTTTTTTTCTTTTTAACTTAGGGGTTTTTATATTTATGTATTTTACTGTGATTTCTATTATGTTGTCAGCCGCCCTGAGTTCTCCGGAATAGGGCGGCATAGAAGTCAAAATAAATAAATAAATAAATAAATGAGTCATCTCAGCAAGTTTCTATTCACGAAAGTACCCAAAACTAGCTGAATGAATGGGACTGTTAAGTGGGGACAAAACTTCAGAATTCCTCCAGGTGGACAGGCGTGCAATCCATCCTCCCCAGCCAGAACGGGCTAGGATTGGGGGGGGGGGACACCGCAAGTTTTCTTTCCACATGTTGCATTCCAAAGAACTAATAAAGGGAAAACTAGTATATTGAAGAAAGCAAAAATTAAACTCAGCTTTCCCAGTCAGAACCAGAAAACGGCCTAACAGGTAGTCCTTGACTTACAACCAGTCACCTAATTGTGACGGACCCCCTCCCTCAAAAGGTACTCACGACCCAGTTCTTAAATTCCAATGGCTGCCCAGCTCCCGTGATATTGATATGGGTGCTCAGCAACCAGCTCGCCTTTATAGCTGTTTATAGCCTCCCTATTTCATGATCACGATATATCACATCGGTGCAAAAACAAGTGCCAAAATAATATGGAATAAAAGTAATTAGGAATAAGGAGTAAAAATAACAAGGAGTAAACAGATAAAGAAACAAGGAATCACCTGGGAGGGGCATATAAATTGGTTTAATAAAGAAACACACCTAGACATGTACATTTAATATATAAATAAACTCATCAGGGCTGTTTAAAAAAATGAAAAACGAAACAAGTTGAACTATCAAGAGCAGGAAAATGCAAATTTAATCAATCGCCTAATCTTGCAAGCCGTAGCTTATGGTGCAACCAATGACTGCTTGGTATAAGGAAATGGAACCTCCAATGTCAGAAGCAGAATAGCTGAGAGCACATGTAGTAGGGAGTGGTAAGAAAGGGCAGCTGCCTGCCAGCCCTGCCTCCAAAGATTGGAATGGGCCAACTCTTTATTCTACTTTATTTCTTCCATGACTATGATTTTTGTTTCCCTCATGTTTCTGTCATTCCCTCCTCTTTCCACTTCCCATTTCATAGAACTGGTGAAAAATAATTTTACTTTCTATTTTGTTTCTATTTTGCATTTATCTTATTTTAAAATCCAGAGTGTCTGTCTGTCTGTCTGTTTTCTAATGGGCAAATGAACACAATATGATAGCAGTATTCCAGCATTTGAGGGGCTGCCACAAAGAAGAGGGGGGGTCATGTTATTCTCCAAAGCACCAGAGGGAAGGGCGAGAAACAATGGCTGGAAACTGATCAAGGAGAGAAGCAGCCTGGAATTAAGGAGAAACTTCCTAACAGTGAGGACAATTAACCAGTGGAACAGCTTGCCTCCAGAAATCGTGGGCACCCCATCACTGAAGATTTTTAAGAGGCTACACAGTCACTTGTCTGAGATGGTATAGGACAGGGGTGTCAAACTCAATTTCATTGAGGGCCGCATCAGCATTGCGGTTGCCCGGGGGGGGCGGTAGATGCGGCCTACTGGGTGGGCGTGGCCAGCTCTACATTATTCACGTCAAGGGTGCCTGTGGGGGCCTGAGCAGGAGTGGGACAGATCTGATGGTCTCTGGCAGAAAGGAGTGGGACCAGAGCAGAGCCCATCAAGCCGGATATGTGACATAGGCAAGGGCCATTTTCTGTCCACTTCCAAGTGATGGTGCATTTCTTCATTCCTCACAAAGGGGGACACCTCCCCAGCATGCACCCAGGGGGCGGGGGCGACGCAGCAGGGGCTGGTTCCTCGCTGTTTCCAGACGGCCTTGTGGAGCTAAGACTGAATGCGTTTCAGCATAGATGGCCACCACAGAATTGTACATTGGCTCCCGGCTGGCCTGGGCCAGGGCCAAGGCAGCGGGGGCCGTTCCCTCACTGTTTCCAGAATGGCTTTGCGGGCCACATGAAACCACTTCGCAGGCTACATCTGGCCCCCGGGCCTTGTGTTTGATATGTCTGGTATAGGATCTCCTGCTTGAGCAGGGGGCTGGACTAGAAGACCTCCAAGGTCCCTTCCAGCCCTATTCTATTCACTAACTCGCCACAGAACAATTTAACAATTCAATTTAATTATGTAAAATAAATAAAAAATATTTTAATTTTTGTCATTCACATAGACCCCTCCAAGGTACCCCAATCTATCTACGGACAGTCCTTGGCATTCAACCACAATACAGCCCAAAATTTCCATTGCAAAACAATGAATAAGTTTGGTCCCATTTTATGACCTTTCTTGCTACAGTTATTAACTGAATTGCTGCAGTTGTTAAGTTAGTAACACGGGTTGTTTAGTGAATCTGGCTTCCCCATTAAATTTGCTGGTCAGAAGATTGCAAAAGGGGATCACGTGACCCAGGGGCACGGCAACTGTCATAAATATGAACCGTCTTGAGATTTGATCACCTGACCAAGGAGATGCTGCAATGGTTGTAAGTATGAAAAACGGTCATAAGTCACTTTTTTCAGTGCCATTGTAACTTCAAATGATCACTAAATGAAATTTATTTATTTGAAAAATTGATATGGCCACCCACTCACCGCCAGAGACTCTGGACGGCTTACAAGCAGTAAAAACCCGTACAAAAATAAAAAATATGCTGGCTGAGGAATTCTGGGAGTTGAAGTCCACAAGTCTTAAAGTTGCCAAGTTTGAAGACCCCTAGCACTATGGATTCCCCAGGCCAAAATCAAGTCTTCAGGGCTGTTAAGTCCACAGGAGTACCTGTAGCTGTTCACTACAGGACGCGGAGTTTATTCTTAATTCCAACTTTAGAGAGACAATGGGAAGGCTGATTCCCCGCACCCCACCCCGGTTGCGGGAGATTAGAGGTGGATTACATCTATTTCTAGCTCAGCAACATCCTCCCGGGGAAGGGAATCCCCTCCCGCTGAGTCCCAGTTCCTGCTTGTTAACTGCCCAAAGCGGTGACAAGGTGCCGTTTTCTTCATAGACTATTAAGAGAGACCCCCCAAACTAAGCTTTAAAACGTGCTATTAACCATCTACTCAGCCATTCTGGAGATGCACCCGGATGATAATATTCCTGCATTGCCATTAACCTATGCAACGGCTGCAGGCGTTGCCAATTTTGTGCAAAAATCCTAAACGCCGCCTAATGAGAGTCACGAGATCAACTGTCCATATTAATCACTCACCAGTTTAATTAAGGTAAACCGGCTTGTCAGAAAGAAAGCGGGGGTGTGGGGGAAGATACAGGCAGATTCTCTCTATCTCTTACTAGTGTTGGCTTGCAGTCTCTGGCTGGGTTTTGTTCATAGCTTCTCGAAAATGGAAGATCAGAAATTTCATATGGAAGTAGAGAACATTTGTAGCTTTTAGGCTTAAAATGCATTACATACTCCTCACGCGCCCTCAAGTCAGGACCGGCGAGAAACCCTAATCATAATTTTAAAAAACCACAATAATGGTTGCGACATTATCTCCAGGAACCGGTCACTAGCTTTGGTCACAAAAGTTCTTAAGGGGAGAATAGGCAAGATCGAGATTCATCATTATCGTTAGACAATTTTAACTTCTCTGGTCTTTCTACCCTTGAATGAAAGATGACATCAAGTCACAGATAGATTTTTGAACATGTATACTGGGCCAGTGGTGATCAGGAGGCAATATCCTGCCAATTTAGACCAAGCTCAAATAGCTAACTCAAACAGAACCCATTTTAGTACTTGAATGGGAGACCACAAGGTGATCCTGAGACCGAAGGTTCAATTGAGACATCCACCAAAAATGCCCAGAAAGTAACAGTAGTAAACAAATTGACTGTGTTGCGTCACCAGGGATAGGGGGTGGACAGAGGTGGTTATCGTTTTGTTTTTTAAATCTCCATATTGTGTTTTTAATATTTGTAAGCTGCCTAGAGTCGCTGTGCATGAATAAGCGGCTATGTAAAATTTCTAAATAAATAAATAAATTCTTCAGACTGTCCAGAAATTGATATTGACATGACTACAGAAACTGACACAAGTTGAGCTCTACTCAAAATGTTGAGACTTTTTTTTAATTAAGGCTATGTTGATAAAAATGAATGGAGATAGAAATGGAAGATTTTTTTTTCACGATGTAAGATGTTCAACGGCTGTTTCAGAGTGTTTCAGGCTCTTTTTCACTGAGCAAAGGTTCAAACGATAGCAAAAAATTCAGAAGCCCGCAGACACATGAAACCCAAGGACTTTCCAAAGTTGTTATCAAATCAAGTTTAATTAGATGCAAACATAAAGATTAGGGCAGGGGTAGGCAACCTTGGCTCTCTTATGACTCGTGGACTTCAACTCCCAGAATTCCTGAGCCGGCATGGTTCAGCATGGAAACCTTTCCCTTTCTCCTCAGCATCGCTGGCTCAGGAATTCTGGGAGTTGAAGTCCACAAGTCATAAAAGAGCCAAGGTTGCCTACCCCTGGGTTAGGGTCAAGTCTCTCTCGAAACAGATTCAGCTCCTGGGGACTTCAAAGACCCAAAGACCCAATATAGTGCAGAGTAAGCCAGTTTAGTTTAGTGGTTAAGGTATTAGACTAGAAACTAGGAGACGGTGAGTTCTAGTCTCACCTTAGAACTGAAAGTTATTTGAGTGACTTTGGGCCCATCACCAGAAGACCATGAATTCTAGTTCCACCATCGCCATGAAAACTGATTGGGTGACTTTTCGTCCCGCCTTAGGCTTGGGTGACTTTGGGCCAGTTACTCTCTCTCAGCCCAACCCACCTCACAGGATTGTTGTTGAGGGGGAAATCCAAGGAGGCAGGAGTATTAGGCATGTTCAGTGTCTTAAGTTGTGTATAAGGTGGGATAAAAAAAAATCTAAAGGAAAAGGAAAAGATAGACGAACAGAGAATCTCTAGAAAGGAGCATCCACTAGCACTGATTATGTTACCAAGTTTGGGTAATGAAACGTCTGCAAGAAAACAACTGAGCCCGTAGAGCAGGGGTTCTCAACCTTGGCAACTTTAAGACTTGTGGACTTCAACTCCCAGAATTCCTCAGCCAGCAAAGCTGGCTGAGGAATTCTGGGAGTTGAAGTCCACAAGTCTTAAAGTTGCCAAGGTTGAGAACCCCTGCCGTAGAGCAACATGGACTCCTCATTTCAACCCTGAACCTACAAAATATCCTCCTTTATGAGTAGATCCTCATCCAGATTTGGGATTCCCATCCCAGCGCTCTCTAGCCTTGACCTGTTTATATCGTTGAGGCCAGCCAAGGTTGGCTAGATACTGCCACCTGCTGCAATTTACATACATGATATTTTATGTATGAGGCAAGCAGAAATTTCACAGTAGATGAAAACATATCAGATTGAGGCTTGCTGTTGAGAAAAGTTGTGGCTGGGTGTTGGTGAACACTGGCGTGTCACCCATAACATCACGGTGTCTCCCCTTTGACAAGTTGTGTCACAGGTTTGCCATCACTGCCCTAAAGTAAGGCAGGAGATTCTGTCAATCAATAAAACAGAGAAGCAATTGACTGCTGGGATGCCGGGCCAGTGAAGTTTCGAAATGTTGAGAATTTGAATCATATTGTGCCCTCTGCCCCCAACACACTTTAATTTGCTGTTCCCTGCCTTCAGACCTGAGAAGCGACTCAGCTGTCTGATCCCTCCTCCAGGGAGCAGGGGTGCCAAGGTTAATCCAAATTAAAGCTCAAAGCGAAGAGAAGAACAATCTGAATCCAAACATATTCCGTTCCTGAGAATTGCCGCCTACTTGAGGATTTCCTCCTTGTAATTTTAGGGCACATGGGTCGGGAGCCTCAACTGAAACAGGAGCGCTTCCGGTCTGGATTTTGGGGCGTTGGGTTTTTTTAACACCCCCCCTTCCTTAGGAAGCAGGTGGTGCCCGCATGCTCAGTGCTCCGATGGCTGTGTCTGCTCATCTGCACCTGTCAAACAGAGAAAGGGGCAAGGTCCCAGAGGCCAACATCTGGCAGCTGAACACGAAACAGGCTTGACTTTGGGATGTCCTGCTATCTCTAAAGACGGCGCTGTGGGGGCTTCCGTCATTTACCTGGATCTGGCAGCGGGTTGTGACAGTTTAGCAGCCCCTCGTATATCACAGGTAGACATCTGCCTGTGCTTTTGATGCTCCTTCTCTCTCCCTCTGTCTTTCTTTCTTTTCTCCTTCCCAGGTGGCTTCTCGGAAGAGACGGTCAGTGAAGATTACTCCTTCGTGGTATCTGTGCAGTTGTGGAGATTGGGGACCCCCTCCCCCCCTTTGACAGACGGCTCAAATCTTGGCGTGGTGATAAGGTGCAAATAGGGGGAAGTGTGTTTCCTCTCCCCTCCCAATTCAACGGACTTCATGAAAGCCATTTATTTCTCAGAGGAGGAAAACAGTGGAGAAAGGCTTTGAGAGGCAAGGGGGAGGGGATTGGGCCCCTACTTTACTCCTCCCCTCCATGAATAAGTCCTCAGCAGATGCTGGTTTGCAATTATTTATTTTATTGTATTGATTAGGTTTTTTTTTTTAAGTAACTCAAAGCAGCAAACCTACATAGTGCTCCTTTCTGTGGGTTGGGTTCCGCTGAGAGAGAGTGACTGGAACAACCAGTCTTCATTCGTAATGCAGAACTAGAACTCACTGTCTCCTGGTGATTGGCCCAAAAGTCATCCAGCTGGCCTAAATCCATCAATGGATTAGGGTCAACTTTTAAGGGAACAACATTGGAAAAGACCTTGGAGGTCATCTAGTCCAACCCCCTTCTCAGACAGGAAACGCTATACATTTCAAATAGCTGTCCATTCTCTTCTTAAAAACCTCCAGTGTTGGAGCATGCACTGCTTCTGGAGGCTGGTTGTTCCACTGGTTAATTGTTCTAACTGTCAGGAAGTTTCTCCTCAGTTCCATCCGTTGCTTCTTGTCCTGCCTTCAGGCACTTTGGAGAATAGCTTGACTCCCTCTTCTTTGGGGCAGCCCCTGAGATACTGGAAGACTGCTATCATGTCACCCCTCATCCTTCTCTTCATTAAACTAGACATACCCAGTTCCAGCAACTGTTCCTTATATGTTTTAGCCTCCAGTCCCCTAATCATCTTTGTTGCTCTTCTCTGTACTCTTTCTAGAGTCTTAACACCTTTTTTACATCGCGGTGACCAAAACTGGATGCCGTATTCCAAGTGTGGCCTTACCAAGGCCTTGTAAAGTGGTATTAACACTTCACAGGATCTTGATTCTATATAGCTATACAGGTAGTCCTCGAGTTACGACCACAATTGAGCCCAATGTTTATGTTGCTAAGTGAAACAGTTAAGTTTGCCCCATTTTACGACTTTTCTTGCCACAGTTGTTAAGTGAATCATTGCATTTGTTAACCATGTTAGTAACACGGTTGTTTGGTGAATCCGGATTCCCCCTTAACTTTGCTCATCAGAAGGTCGCAAAAGGGGATCACGTGACTCCAGGGCACTGCAACCATCATAAATATGACTCAGTTGCCCAGAGTCCGAATTCTGATGATGTGGCCAAGAGGATGCTACAACGGTCATAAGTATGAAAAACGGTCCTAAATCACTTTTTTCAGTGCTGTTGTAACTTTGAACGCTCACTAAGTGCACTGTTGCAAGTCGAGGACTACCTGTGTTATGCCTGTTAGGGATTTGGTTTATTCCTTTTTGCTTATTTTCCTGTAAAAATGGAGCCCTCAGTATCACATCCCTGGGTTTAGGTTTTTATTTTATGCTCAGACGCCGGAAACCTGGAACAGTGTTTCTCAATCTTGACAATTTTAAGGCATGTGGACTTCAACTCCCAGAATTCCACAGCCAGCGTTGCTGGCTGTGGAATTCTGGGAGTTGAAGTCCACATGCCTTAAAATTGTCAAGGTTGAGAAACAATGTTCTGGAAGGAGAACCAGCCCATGCAACTATTTTAAAGATGGAGAGTTGTTTTTGCTTGATACGAGATTCTTGCAACTACAGAATTTTTTTCTCTGCTGAAGACCACCCAAAGAGCAAATGGGACCTGGCTGAATCCTTTTCTCATGCAATTTTCTAACCATCTCATCCTCTGCCGTCTCCTTCTCCTTCTGCCTTCCATCTTTCCCAACATCAGGGTCTTCTCCAGGGAGTCCTCTCTCTTCTCATTTGGTGGCCAAAGTATCTGAGCTTCAGCCATCAGGATCTGTCCTTCTAAAGCAATGTTTCTCAACGTTGGCGTGTGGACTTCAACTCCCAGAATTCCCCAGCCAGTCTTGAACTTGCCAAGATTGAGAAACACTATTCTAAAGAACTATCCGGGTTGATTTCCTTCAGGGTTGACTAATTTGATCTTCTTGCAGTTCGAGGGACTCTTGAGAGTCTTTTCCAGCAGCACAACTCAAAAGCTGCATCGAACAGGTAATCCTTGACTTGCAACAGTTCATCTAGGGCAGCGGTTCTCAACCTGTGGGTCGCGACCCCATTTGGGGTCGAACAACCATTTCACGGGAGTCGCCAAACAACGCAGTCCGCCATTTTTCCCCCCTTTTCCTTAGCTGTGCTACTCCCTCTTATTCTATTGGCTTTTGAAAGCCAATAGAACAGACTCTCTTGAATAGAGTCTAATTCTATTGGCTTTCAAAAACCAATAGGAATTGTCCAGGCTGTCTCCGCCCTGCTGAGCCCGCCAAAAGTCCCAGTCTGCAAACGGTGCTGCAAGTTGTCTGCAGCGAAGGCGAGCTCTCCGGAAGTTTCCACCCCTCCCTGCTGAGCAACTACTAAAACTCTAAGTAAAAGAGGGCCAGGGGTGGG
This sequence comes from Bothrops alternatus, assembly GCA_034064705.1. Lineage (NCBI taxonomy): Eukaryota > Metazoa > Chordata > Lepidosauria > Squamata > Viperidae > Bothrops > Bothrops alternatus. The sequence continues at coordinate 1,036,992 of JARGCV010000082.1, read as the reverse complement.
AGGTGGGAGGCCGGCGGGCGCAGGGAGGGTTTTTGGTGCGTATGGGGCCTGGCAGGTTTTTTACCTCCCTTGGGCTGGGCCAGCTGGTGGCCCAGCCCGTGGTCGCCCTGCACCGTCACCGCCGCCCAGGAGCACCTGAGCATCTGGGCCTGCCTGCAGTCGCCCCGAACGGGCGGCGGCCTACACCTCGGCCGGCGCAGGGGGCAGCACCACGCATGCGCAGTGCAGGGGGCAACACCGCACATGCGCGGCGCAGGGGGTAGCACCGCGCATGCGCGGCGCAGGGGGTAGCACCACGCATGCGCGGCGCAGGGGGTAGCACCACGCATGCGCGGTGCAGGTCGGGGCCGTAGCCTGAAAAAGGTTGAGAACCGCTGATCTAGGGACCGTGTGAAGTTATAAGGGTAGTGAAAAAAATGGACATAGATTTTTCACACTTACGACTGTTGCAGCATCTCCATGGCCACGTGATCAACATGATATGGTTCCGGCTAATGAAACACTTCAAAGAACTTCCAGGCATTAATTTCCCTAAAAGTCTTTTATTGTTTCAAAATGTCGGCACAGGCATAACAAAGTTTATGCTACGATCTAAGTTCTCTTCCTCTGAGCAGTTAATTTATCAGCATGTTCCCTCCCTGAACTAGCCGTCATATATCACATTATCCAATTAGTGTGAAGGTCAAAGTTTTTCTTCCTCTTTCTTTCCCGGGCTTTACCACCCCACTCTAAGCTCTGTATTAACCCAACAAATACCAGATAGTTTTGCATATTGTCAAAGCAAGAATATACAGTATTTGCAGCGTTGACACAACACTTGGCAACTGGCTTATATTTATGACGATTGCAGTGCCCTAGTGTCGTGTGATCACCTTTTATTACTTTCTAACAAGCAGATTCACTTAACAATGGTGTTATTCCCACAATAAGAGCTGTATTTGCTTAGTGTGGAAAAACGTCTATGACCGGAAGAAGAGAGGATGTATTGGATGGCGTAATATTGGATTTAGTTTGAAAAAGCTTATATGTACCACAGAATTAGTAATGGGCTCAGTCATCACGTTGTCTATTAAGCACTTGATTGTAAAAATAGAAAATTAATAAAATATTTATATATAAAAGAAATGGTACTATTCTCTTAACAACTGTCTCACTTAGCAACAGAAATTTTGGGCTCGATTGTGGCTGTAAGTTGAGAACTACCTTGTGTTATTTTGCAGGCCACAGAGGTTTCCAAAACAACACAACAAGTCCGGTCGCCCACATCTATCTCATGTTTATGGTCAGGCAAATACCGGCTGCCACGTATCTTTACCTGGACCAAGACCCACACGCAACGAGGGTGAAGGTTCGTTCTCCAAGGTTGTGGGTTGGTTTTCGAACGTTTCAATACCAGGCTAGGTGACAGCATCGATGGAGTTAAGTGGAGTTTAGAGGAACCCTAATAGCAGAAACAGTCATGCAACGACTCAAATCCATAGCTTTACCCGCCATCCAACCAAAATTCTGGACAGGCTCCCGAACTCCCAAATTGAAGAAACACACTACCTACTCAATAACATATTTGTCAACGCTGCTAACATCGGATGTTTTTGCATTGACAACACATGGAAATGTAGCCATCTTTTATCTTTTGCTTTTAGAGTTAGCTGATGCTGGGAGGGGGGATGTGAACGAGAGTCTAGCTCAGCGGTTCTCAACCTGTGGGTCGCGACCCCATTTGGGGTCGAACGACCATTCCACGGGAGTCACCAAGCACCGCAGTCCGCCTTTTTTTTTGGTCGGCCATTTTTTTCCCTATCGCGATGCGGGCCGTCGCGCCGCGCATGCGCGGTGCGGGCCCGCCATTTTTTTGGGGGGCGGCCATATTTTTTTGGGGTCGGCCATTTTTTCCCTATCGCGATGCGGGCCGTCGCGCCACGCATGCGCGATGCGCCCCGTCATGCCTGCACGGTGCGGGCCCGCCATACTTTTTTTGCGCAATGCGCGGGCCGGGGTCAAGCCCCGGAAAAGGTTGAGAACCGCTGGTCTAGCTAGACAAAACAACACCAAGCCTGGAATGAGAAACAAGGTTATTGTAAACCAAGCTGATAAGGACTTGGCAGGGCTGGAGAACTGGAGAGGAGGCCCAAGTTTCAAGCTAATTGAGGAATGTGATTTATGACTGTTAATTGAAGGAGGGAATTGTGCTTTGATACTACCGGTATGTGCTCAGGGGAGGGGAAATTCAGTTTTTGGCTTCGATTATGTTAGTGTCGATGTTATGCTACTCAAAATAAAGATTCTTTAAGGTAAACAATGCCTCCAAGTTCTTTTGAAGAGTTTCATCTGTCAGAACCATGACAATATTCCCTGGGATCAAATTCACACACGATGAGAAAACAGACAACAGCCTCCCATTCCTTCACATCCACATAAGGAGATTGGACAACGGGGAACTGGAAACACGTGTCTACCACAAACCCACGCACACGGACCAGATCCTCAATTTTGCAAGCACACAAAAAGAAACTGTGTCCAGATCCTCTTCCGAAAGGCCAGGACACACTGCAGCACCACAACACTAAGAAAAGCGGAAGAGAAATGACGTCTTTCTTTGTTAAGGGCTATCCCAAAAACTGCATCTTCCGACACAGAGGGCCCAAACCACAACACACCCACACAGCCCACTACCACACAAAAACGAACCCCACCACACACAAAAGGCATGCGAGAAATGAGTCAGAATCCTCCAATTCCTAGGAACGGCAATAGCCCACAAGCCCACAGCCACACTCCACCAGGAATTATTCATCACCCATATGCAAATCATGCTTTGTGAGATGGGTGGCATATAAATAGCATGTCTGTGCAAGTCTCTCCAAGTCCACTCACTCAGCCCCATCTTAGCCTTTTAATTAGGAACATCCCATTATCATATTTTGAATCAAGAGACGTTTGAGGAAGAGGGCTGAATTCAGTCCCACATTCCCACACTGACTTACAAATTTGATTTCAAGCTCCTTTTAGGGGTCTTTTCGAAGCACCTACTTTACTGCAAGGATGGACAATATTTTGCTCATGGATTCTGCTATGCTCCAACTTTTTCTTTTTTTTTTTAAGGAAAGGAAAGAAGAAATGAACTTTCAGGAGCCCTTTAGAATGCAGGATTGCAGGCTAACTCTACCCACGGCCTGGAATTCAATCTTGACGGGCCCCAAGGCCCAATCAGCCTTCCGTCCTTCTGTGGTCAATAAAATGAGAACCCAGATTGTGTGGGGAACAATATGCAAATAATGCTTCTATATTGTAAACCAGAGAGTTTTGAAACACTATGGGGCAGTATATAAGTCTAAAATGCTGTTGCTGATGCACTTTATTCACAATACACATTAGCCCTTGAGTCATGGCCAGTCCCTTAGTGACCATTCAAAAGACCGGTCCGGTGGTACTTATGAACCAGTTCTGAAGTTTCGATGGTCACTCTCGCCCGCAGGCACATGATCACATCAGATACTTGGCAATATTTGCAGCATCCCATGGTCACAGCTCCCCCCCCCCCATGGCATTTACTTCTAGTTTTTGGCAAAACCAGCTCATGGTGAATCATTGGTATGTGTCAGGATGGAAAATGAGCATCCGGGAGAACATCTGAATGTGCTTTTTGGATGAATATTTTTCCTTACTCATGCTTGGCTATGCTGGCCTCAGCAGCAATCAGATGAGTTGAGAGGCTTATTGTGTGTGTGTGTGTGTGTGTGTGTGTGTGTGTGAGTGTGTGTGTGTGTGTGTGTGTGTGTGTGTGTTAAAGCTCTTTTTCACACATTTCTTTTGGCCACGGCTTCCCTGCCATAACCTCTGAGTCGGATGATGAAAAAAAAAAAAAGTAGGTAGAGGACCCTTAAAACATCCAGGTGGCTTTCCTTGAACGCTTCGCACTTACTTAGAAGGTGGGGACTCACCTGATGATAAAAGTCATCGTCATCAAAGATCTCCACATCCAGGTCTTTGAGGTGGGCATTTGACATCACTGGAGGAACTGTCTCCTAGAAGGCAGAAAAGATACTTTTGTGAGGACCATTTCAGCTCCAACTAAATAATAATAATAATAATAATAATAGTAATAGTAATAATAATAATAGTAATAATGATAATAACAACGAGAAGGAGAAGAAGGAGGAGGAGGAGGAAGAGATGGAGGAGGAGACGGAGGAGAAGAAGGAGAAGGAGAAGGAGAAGGAGAAGGAGAAGGAGAAGGAGAAGGAGAAGGAGAAGGAGAAGGAGAAGGAGAAGGAGAAGAAGAAGAAGAAGAAGAAGAAGAAGAAGAAGAAGAAGAAGAAGAAGAAGAAGAAGAAGAAGAAGAAGAAGAAGAAGAAGAAGAAGAAGAAGAAGAAGAAGAAGAAGAAGAAGAAGAAGAAGAAGAAGAAGTTGTTGTAAGGGACCTTGGAGGTCATCTAGTAGGCAGGAAACCCTATACCATTTCAGACAAATGGCTGTCCAGTCTCTTCTTAAAAACTTTCAGTGTTGGCGCATTCACAGCTTCTGGAGGCAGGTTGTTCCACTGGTTAATTTTTCTAACTGTCAGGAAGTTTCACCTTAGTTCTAGGTTGCTCCTCTCCTTGATTAGTTTCCATCCGTTGCTTCTTGTCCTGCCTTCAGGTGGTTTGGAGAATAGTTTGACTGCCTCTTCTTTGGGGCAGCCCCTGAGATACTGGAACACTGCTATCATGTCACTCCTTGTCCTTCTCTTCATTAAACTAGACATACCCAATTCTAGCAACCATTCCTTATATCTAGAATGGTGGTTCTTAAAATCTCTTTGTGAGTCAAGGAGGCAGTTTGGGAATGCCACTGCCTAAACTTGTGTAAAACAACAGTTCCTCAGGTCTGGGGGTGAAGATAATGATAATATTTGAGACTGGGAAAAGGAGGAATTGGGTCAAACCATTTAAGAACTACTGGTCTAGATTCACAGTGGCCTTTGTGGCTATAAAATGACTGAACAATAAAAGCAGCATATTTGTCTTTTAGGTCTCCAACCTTTTGGGCACTGGGAACCGGTTCGGTAGAAAACAATTTTTCCATGGATCAAGAGTGGGGAGCGTGGTTTTGCACACTACCTAGATTCCACTTACTTTACTTTATTAAAACCAAATTTATGGTCGTTTGCAGCAACCCACAATCATATGACCGCCATTTACATTTTAAAAAACAACTGCCAGAAACTGCTATTTACATCGGGTTTCTGGCAAAAGCAGTCATTGTGAACAAGGGGTTCTCTTAACAATCACCACAAATATAAGTTGTAACGTTTGATGTGGTCACGTATTTACCCACTTAACTAGCATGACTTACGACGATAATTCTGGGCTCAATGACAGTCTTAAGTCGAGGACCACATATATCTTTTGGGACCAGGGACCGGTTCCGTGGAGAGAGGTTTCTCCGTGGACCGGAGGGGGTGTGGTTTTGTGTGCTGCCTTGCATCCCGTGGATGGGGCTTCGTTTGTTTGTGCAGTCCAGTTTCTGGCATGCCGTGGCCCGGTGCCAGTCCATGGACTGGGGGTGGGGGACCCCTGTTCTATACTACTGAAGATCTTGTGATACCATAAATATAAGGAATCTATTATTACCAAAGCTTTGTGGGGTTCGCAGTCTTCTTGTGTGTGCGATAATATATTTGCTCATTTTCCCGGTACCACAAGTGTCAGATTCCACGCTGCAAGTCAGGAATAAGTAAGCTAGAACTACACAGATTTTATTAAATGCTACTCTGGGATCAACAGAGACTCCTGGACAGTCTAAAAGGAATTTCCCACCCTTTTTTTGTGAGTTCATTAAGATGGAGATGCTTAAACACATTGAAATGCTTTTTCCCAGCTTTCTCTCCACCTGGGCTGAGCTGCCATTTAAGAGATAAAGCAGAATCTCTTCGGATAATTTAAATTTTTTCTTCTCAGCTTTCTCTTCACCTGGATCAAATTGCTGTTTATGAGATAAGCTGCCAACAGGCTCACTTTCCATTTTTTGACTGTTTATGTCTACTCTTCCTTTCTTTTTTAACCTCCCCACAACTCTCTTGCAGGGCTTGCTATTTGTTGCTCCAGAAATCTAAGAATTTGCAAAATGCTTCATTCTGAACTGTTTTGAATGTGAAATACTTTAAATGAGCTGTTTCGAGCATCTTGGGGCATGCTTTGACTTCAAAACCAAGAGACGGTTTTGTGCATACACAATTCATCTCTAATATATGGACGCACAAACGGAGACCGAAGGCAGGACTATTCTGTTCCCTTTCATATGTTCATTCTTTATGGAGTGAGAAGGTCTGGGAAGACCATCATCCATCAAAAGTCTTTGCACAGCTCAAGCAAGCAAGTCCTTGATTTTCAGATCCGATGATAGCTTATAAACATGACATATTAGTCTAGTTATCCAGGATTTGAACTGGGGGAGGGAAGCCAACAAAATGCATACAAAATGGGGAGGTTCACAAGATGTAGCTCTTCAAACACACATGTCACACAGCTGCACCAAGCAGTCGTTTACCGTAAGGAAACTGGTAAAGCTGCTCCATCTCAGTCCACCTAACCTTGCAGGAAGCAATTTACAGATAGTCCTCACTTAGTGACCGTTTCAAGTTAAACAGACCTGGATCCGGAGTTCCGACAACAGCAAACAGACGCATGCACACACATCTGGTGGGAAGGTGATTGCGCTTTGGGCACTAAACAACTGGCTTGCATTTATGGTGATTTGCAGTGTTCCATGGTCACACAACCACAAAAAATGCCCATTAGTTTAAGTGGAATCATTCAACAACTGCCCCGTTCACTTAGCAACGCATTAACAAGTAATCCTTGACATAACTGGGACCAAAACTTCTGCTGCTAAGTTCGCTGCGATTGGTTTTTCTTCCCCCAAATCAATTTCCTCCAAATAAAGAGAATCAAATTGTTCCTCTGCTTTGTCCAATCTGTGTCACTCCTTACCGTCTCTGCCAGCTCGGTTTCTGGAAGGACCTCAGCAGCCGGCGGGGTTTTTCCCAGCACCCTGTAGGCTGACCTCTTGGTCTGTGTCCGCCGGAGTAACCTCTCTTTGTCCATCAGGATATGATCTACTTGAGTCAAGATGGATCGCTCAAAAGCACCAAAACCCTGGAAGAGCATCAAGGAACGTCAGGGAAAGCAGATAAGACACTGATGTTTCCTCCTGGCCCCAAGGCCCCCTCCCTCCCCCCCCGGCTGTCTTTCTTTACCAGCCAATGAGCAGAAATTGTTTCCTGCTATTATTTATTTATTTTCTTTTACACACTGATCACACTATTTGCTTTTGGGAGGGTTTACTTTTACTTGTAAATTTTTCTTCAAGATGATCTCGTTCATCCACCCAACAATCTGTCCCTCCATCCATCCATTCCTCTGCTTTATTTGTATAAATAACTCATGGTGGCATGCATACCTCTATTTTCCCCATTATAACAACTCTGTGAAGTGAGTTGGGCTAAGAAAGAGTGACTTGCTGAAAGTCACCCAACCAGCTTTCATACCTAAGGTGGGACTAGAATTCACAGTCTCCTGGTAATCGGCCCACATTGACCTAGCTGACTTTCATGCCTATGGCAGAACTAGAACTCGCAAGGTCCTGGTGACTGGCCCAAAGTCAGCTTTCATGCCTAAGGCAGGACTAGAACTCATAAGCTCCTGGTGATTGGCTCACGGTGACTCAGCTGGTTTTCATGTCTAAGGCAAGACTAGAACTCACAGTCTCCTGGTGATTGGCTCACAGTGACTCAGCTGGCTTTCATGCCTAAGGCAGGACTAGAACTCACAATCTCCTAGTGATTGGCTCACAGTGACTCAGCTGGCTTTCATATCTAAGGCAAGACTAAAACTCACCATCTCCTGATGACTGGCCCAAAGTCACCCAGATGGCTTTTGTGACTAAGGCGGGACTAGAACTCACAGGCACCAGGCTTCTTGCTGGTGAGTTCACACCATGCATCCCTCTTCAGTTCCCCTGATAAAGAAGAAATACTTGCCTTGCCCAGTTTGCCAGAAGCCAGCTTGGTCTTGTCATGCCACTTCTGTAGGGTGCTGTTTCTATAGATTCGAAACTCAGCAAACCGCTTGGAAGCAAATTCAGGGTAGTCCTCCATCTCCAGCTTCCGTTTGGGTGGCCGCTGCACAACCCTCTTCCCTTCCTCAGCTTCATCGCTGCCACTTGAGATCTCTTCGTCACTGACAATAAAGGTGGTGGTGATGCATTTAGTCTTACAGAGCTGTCCAAGCATCTCCTGATAGCTTTCTTTCTTTACCGTGTTTCCCCAAAAGTAAGACCTGCCCTGAAAATAAGCCTAATTTGAGTTTTGGGGGGGTGGGCCTAATATAAGCCCTTCACCCCCCCCACGCTGCCCCATGAAACCCAGCGACCGGTTAGGGCCCACAGAGTCGGCCTTCTCCAGGTCCCGTCAGCCAGACAGTGTCGCCTGGCGGGGCCTAGGGGAAGAGCCTTCTCTGTTGCGGCCCCGGCCCTCTGGAATCAACTCCCCCCGGAGATCCGTATTGCCCCCACCCTCTCCGCCTTTCGCAAATTATTGAAGACACATCTTTGCCGACAGGCCTGGGGCAGTTAACACCTTGCCCCAGCCAGTGTATGTTTGTTGTAAGTTTGTCTTTGGATGATTGGTTTTTAATCTAGGGGTTTTATAATGTATTTAATGTCAGATTTCTATATGTTAGTATTTATGTTGTAAGCCGCCCTGAGTTTTTTGGAATAGGGCGGCATAGAAATCGAATTAATTAATTAAATAATAATAAATAAGCCCTAGTTTTGGGGCAAGGTGCACGCCTAAAAATCAAGCTAAGGCAGGGGTGGGAGGCGGGAGTGGAGCTACCCCACGTGCCCAGCACCCGCTTACTGTTGTAGCAGTCAGAGGTCTTTCCAGAAGGCCTCTACAGCTGAGGACCAAGCTATGGATTGAATCCATAGCTCGGTTCTCGGCTGCAGAGGCCTCCCGGAAAGGCCTCTGACTGCAAAATGCAGGCCAGGGGACGCCGCTGAAGAAGTGGGCCGGCAAAAATAAAAAAGACCGGGTCTTATTTTCAGGGGAACATGGTAGTACGGTTTTATCCCCAAACTTAGTTACCAGTAGGTAACCTACGATAAGTGCAAGGCTGTCAAACTGGAGCAATGGATGGAAACTAACCAAAGAGAGAAGCAACCTAGAACTAAGGAGAGATTTCCTGACAGTTAGAACAATTAATCAGCGGAACAATTTGCCTCCAGAAACTGTGAATGCTCCAACACTGGAAGTTTTTAAGAAGAGACTGGACAGCCATTTGTCTGAAGAGATACAGGTAGTTCTCGATTTATGACCACAATGGAGGCCCAAATTTCTGTTGCTAAGCAAGACAGTTGTTAAGTGAGTTTTGCCCCATTTTATGACCTTTCTCGCCACAGTGATTAAGTGAATCACTGCAGGTGTTGAGCTAATAACATGATGTTAAGTGGATCTGGCTTCCCCACTGGCTTTGCTTGTCGGAAGATCACACAGGGTGATCGTGTGACCCAGGGACACTGCAGCCGTCATAAATATGAGTCAGCTGCCAAGCGTCTGAATTTTGGTCATGTGACCACGGGGATGCTGCAATGGTCGTAAGTGTGAAAAATGGTCATAAGTCACTATTTTTAGTGCTGTTTTAACTTCGGACAGCCACTGAACAAACTGTTGTAAATTGAGGGCTGCTTGTATGGAGTTTCCTGCTGGAGCAGGGGGCTGGACTAGAAGACCTCCAAGGTCCCTTCCAATTCTGTTATTCGGTTGAAGTGGAGCGTGAAAGCGGCTGATGTATCCTTTACTGCTTCAGATCATCTTGGCCTTCATTGGTATAGTGCCCCTGAATATGGCATTCCCATTTAGCCTCATGGTCAACAGAGGCTGATTGCATTTTTTCCCTCCATGAATAGCTAATCCCCTGTTAAAGCCATGTAATCACACAGGCAGATAATACCCTATGAAACGGGAACAAGTCTTTCGACAGCTCTGAACCTTATCCCTGGATAAGCCTTAGGCCTAATGCAAAGGGGGAACGGGAAAAAATAATAATAATTGGGCAAGGGAGGCATGACTGCAGAAGCCTCAGCCTGGCCTTTTCTACATCGAGACATCGGTATTGCCAGACGCTTTCAGGATCAGCTCTTTTTCAGCCTCAGCCAATATGGCCATTCGTGATCGGGGGTTCTATGTTTAAATCAGGGGTGGGCAACGATGGCAATTTTACCACCTGTGGGACGTCCACTCCCAGAATCCCTGAAACTAGATTAAATGAGTTTTCCTTAAATTAACTTAGGGGTCGCGCCACTAGATGCTGATCATGCCTAACTCAATGGGGAAGCCAGATTCACTTAACAAAGTGAGAGAAGCAGAGAAGAGCAACAAAGACGATTAAGGCTGAAACACATGAGGAACGGTTACAGGAACTGGGCATGGCTAGTCTACCAGTAGTGAAGAGAAGGACCAGGGGAGACATGACAGCAGTGTTGCAATATTTGAGGGGCCGTCACAGAGAGAGGAAGGGGGTCTTAAAGCTAAAATATATACTAAAATCCCAGGGTGGTTGTCAACGATGGAGGCATTTATACATCCGAATCTAGTGGACTTTGAGAAAATATGGACATATAAAGATATTTTAGATACTCATGGAAAATTAAAACCCAAACAAGAATTGGAAAACTTAGGAATTAAGTTATCTTGGTGGGCACATTTACAGATATTAAATAGATATGAAAAAGATGTAAAAACGTATGGATTTTATAAAGATCAAAATGTGTTTGATAAGCTTTTGTTGACCTCAGATGAGAAATTGATTAAGAAAATGTACAATTTTTTGTTAATTTTAGATATGGAAAGTGAACAAGTGAAAGAAACAATGACAAGATGGGCAAAAATTTTTGGTTATAACATAGAACTAGAAAAATGGCAAATGTTATGGAAGAGAAATTATAAACTGACAATGTCTACGTCATATAAAGAAAATTTGTATAAAATGTTTTATAGATGGCATCTTCCACCAGTAAGACTAGCAAGAATGTTTAAAAATATGTCAGATAAATGTTGGAAATGTAAACATAATATAGGCTCGTACTATCATATTTGGTGGACATGTGGGAAGGCAAGGGTTTATTGGAAAAATATACACATGTGGTTAGAAAAAATATTGGATGAACAGGTGGATTTTAAACCTGAACTCTTTTTATTAGGCATTACACCTGAAAAGACTAATAAGCAGAAATTATATCTAATTTTACATATTACTACAGCAGCAAGAATAATTTTTGCACAATATTAGAAAAATGAAGCTTTGCCACAAGAAGAAGAAATAATCAGGAAGATCTTGGAATGTGCAGAAATGGACAGATTAACCATGAGGCTAAAAGACAAAGAAGATACAGACCATTACCAAATTTGGAACTTATTTTATACTTGGTTAGAGAAAAGAAGCAAGGATTAGGAATTGAATATGTATTAGTTTAGCAAATGTCAGACAATTTGTTGATTGGAAAATTTGCATATATGGGGGGGAAAAAACTAATAAAAAAGATTGAAAAAAAAAAGAGAGAGGAAGGGGGTCAACCTATTTTCTAAAGCACCTGAAGGCCAGACAAGGAATAACAGATGGAAGCTGATCAAGGAGAGATTCAACCTAGAAATAAGGAGGGATTTCCTGACAGTGAGAACAATGGAACAGTTTGCCTTCAGAAGTTGTGGGAGCTTCATCACTGGAAGCTGTCAAGGGTGTAGGGTCTCCTTCTTGGGTGGTGGTGGGGGGGTTGGGCTACATCAGGGGTAGGCAGCCTTGGCTCTTTTATGACTCGTGGACTTCAACTCCCAGAATTCCTGAGCCAGCCATGCTGAGGAGAAATGGAGAGGTTTTCAAGCTGAGCCACGCTGGTCCAGGAATTCTGGGAGTTTTTATTTATTAATTTATTTATTAATTTAATTTCTATGCCGCCCTATTCCGGAGAACTCAGGGCGGCTCACAACATGATAGAAATTACATTATATACATAAATATAAAAACCCTTAATTAAAAAAAAGAAACCAATCATTCCACAAACATACACTGGCTAGGGGCAAGGTGTTAGCTGTTAGTTGAAGTCCACGAGTCATAAAAGAGCCAAGGTTGCCTACCCCTGGGCTAGATGACCTACAAGATCCCTTCCAACTCTGTCGTTCTATTCTAACAAGGGTGTTACTAACTTAACCTCAGTGATTCACTTAACCACTTTGGCAAGAAAGGTTATAAAAGGGGGCAAAATTCACTTAAACACCTGTCTCGCTTAGCAACAGAGACTTTGGGCTCAACTGTGATTGTAAGCTGGGTTCAAGGGCTGACCCCCATCTAATTTTTTCCTCTCCCCGCCCCCCCCCCAATGTTGGAAAGGTGTTTTGTGGCCTCTGCCGGCCCGTTTCCCAGTCACTGCCATCACAATTTTCCTTTACCTCTCCTCTTTCTCTTGTCCTGCTACCAAATGTCTGGTCCCCGAGTTCTGGTGCCACAGCTCATCCTGAAGATCCACCAGGCTTCTCAGCAAAGCCTTTAACGCTTTGTGACCTGTGGGGGAAAACGAGAAAGTTGTCCAGTGCCTTAAGGTGACTCTGCAAGGAAGAAGCTTCTTGGATGAGAAGCGAAATGTCTTCAAGAGGGAAAAAAAAAAAAGAAATAAGTCAGTTGCCTTTTGAGAAAGCACCTTTGGGTTCCTCTGATGTAGTTGAATAATATCCTTAGCCAGTATGGGCAGTGTTAGGAGATAGGACAGTGATGGCGAACCTTTTAGAGACCAGGTGCCCAAAACCTGCCCCACCACCCCCATCTCTGCCCTGCCTGCTGGGCCACCCACCAGCTCCACGGCCCACCACAAATCACCCAGGCAGCCCAGCAGTGCCATGGCGGCCACGCCCTCCACCCAGCATCGTCTGTGCACATCAGGGCGCAAGAGCGGAGTCTTGACACCACAGCCCGGCTACCATGTCCTTGGCTGCGCTGCTTCACATGGTCTGCACTTGGGGGCGACTCTTTTCTGGGGGGGGGCTGCTGGTGAGGAGGGGCCATGGGAGGAGGTGGGGCTGGGTGACGGTGTGTGTGTCCACAGAGAGGGCTCCAAGTACCGCCTCTGGCATGCGTGCCATACGTTCGCCACCCCTGGGATAGGAGCTGTAGAGTTCAACAGCATTTAGAAACCCAAGTTTGGGAAAGGCTGCCGTACAAGTAGTAGCATTGTGAATTTATGAAGTGTGAAGATAGACCATTTTCCTAGCTGTCTTATCCTTCCTGGGCAGTGGGCAACAAGTAACATCCCACTTAATGTTCTTATCCTCATGTAAATACTGTAGTGCAATTATAAAGAGCCATGGTGGCGCAGTGGTTAGCATGCAGTGTTGCAGGCTAATTCTGCTGACTGCCGACTGCCTGCAGTTCAGCAGTTCGATTCTCACTGGCTCAAGGTTGACTCAGCCTTCCATCCTTCTGAGGTTGGTAAAATGAGAACCCGGCTTGTTGGTGTTCTGTCCCAGCCTATGTGAGTCCTTGTTAACTCACAAGGACAAATCCCTCTTTTAACACGTAAGCTGGAAATGCAGGAAAACCCAACCCCTTTTATTATTATTTACAGACCTGCAAAATGTCCCAAAAGCAAACAAAACATGATGCAAACGGAGAATTGTCCACAGGCAAACAGAGCACGATTCAAACGGAGAATTGTTCACAGGCAAGGCAAACAGAACATGATTCCATGAAACTTGAGTCCTTTGCAAATGGTTGCCTTCGGCAACCAGCACTGCCCACACTGTCTCTTTTTATTATGCAGCCCCATGGCGTGGCTTCTCAATGCTTTCTCCTTCGCCCTTGGAGTCACCCCATTGCTTCCCTCTATCCTGCTCTTGTTGCCTGTCTGCGTTTGTGAGTGTCTATGATGTCTTCCAGCTGTGAATCCTCAGAGTCTGACTCAGCTTCCCAGCAAGGCTGGGTCTCAGCCTGAGCACGAGTGGAGGGGCCAGACTCTTCATCAGATTGTAAGTCCTGGAGCTTATCAGAGCCTTCCTCCAACTCTGATGGCTCTCCAGGTGCCTCCTCCTCCTCTGATTCCCTGGACTCAGCTGCCGGGTCCACTGGCTGGCATGGAATCACAATAGTTGGGGGCAATAGGCTTTCTCTGTAAACCTCTTAGAGAGAGCTGTCAAGCTCTGTGAAGTGGTATATAAGTCTAAGTGCTGTTGTTATTGCTATAATTTGAATCTGATGCAGAAAGTCTTAAGATGCTGGTCTAAAAACCAGGAGACCGTAAGTTCTAGTTCTACCTTAAGCATGAAAGCTGGCCCAAACTTTGGGCCAATCCATGAGAAACAGTGAGTCCCACTTTAGCAGACATGTCAAACACAGAGCCTGGGGGCCGGGTAAGGCCCATGAAGTGGTTTCATGTGGCCTGCGAAGCCATCCTGGAAACAGTGAGGGGATGGCCCCCCGCTGCCTTGGCCCTGGCCCAGGCCGGCCGGGAGGGAGCCAATGTACAATTTTGTGGTGGCCATCTTGGCACTTACCACGGTGGACCATGCCTTGGCACTTGCCCCGGTCCCACCCCCTTCTGCCAGAGACCCTCAGATCTGTCCCACTCCTGCCCAGGCCCCCAGAGGCACCCTTGACGCGAATGATGTAGAACTGGCCATGCCCACCCAGTAGGCCACACCCACTCCATTCACACCCACCCAATAGGCCGCACCCACTCTGGCCACACACCCCTGCCCCCCCAGGGCAACTGCAAAATGCTGATGCGGCCCTCAGTGAAATTGACTTTGACACCCTTGGACTTTAGGCAAGAAAGTCACTTGGGTGACTTTGGGCCCACCACCAGGAGATGGCGAGTTCTAGTCCCACTTAAAGCATGAAAGCTGACTGGATGACTTTGGACCACTCACTTTTAGCCCAACAGGGTTGTTGGTGTGGGGAAAAGAGAAGGAGGAATGTTTGTCTCCTTGAATTATGTATACAGTAATAAAGGTGGAATAAAAATCAAATAAATAAATCCGTGGCGTTTGGGTGATGACATTAAAGTGCACATGAACATCATTGTGGCTATCAGCAGATGCCTGTAAAGCAGGGTTCCCCAACCTTGGCAACTTTAAGACCTGTGGACTTCAACTCCCAGAATGGCTGGCTGGGGAATTCTGAGAGTTGAAGTACACAGGTGAAGTACACAGGAACCCCTGCTGCAAAGGAGTAATGACTCCCTGCTATGTTCTTCCAATTCTCTGCTGGTCTTTCACAAGCAGGATCGAAATTTTTGGAACCATGAAGTTTTTACGTCCAAGTAGATTCATCAGAAGGTTACTTGATGGACTGGTGGGTTTCTTTTTATGGCTTAAACTTGCTTATCCCAAACTGGCAGCATCTGGATCTACTAAGGTGACCATTTCCCCAACATCCCAGTCTGTAGGCCCATAGCCTGGAATGGAATGGAATGGAATGGAATGGAATAGAATAGAATAGAATAGAATAGAATAGAATAGAATAGAATAGAATAGAATAGAATAGAATAGAATAGAATAGAATAGAGTAAGGGAGAATAGAATAGAATAGAATAGAATAGAATAGAATAGAATAGAATAGAATAGAATAGAATAGAATAGAATAGAACAGAACAGAGCTGGAAGGGACCTTGGAGATCTTCTAGTCCAGCCCCCTGCTCAAGCAGGAGAACCTATACCAGTGGTGGCGAACCTATGACACGGGTGCCAGTCCGAGGTCTTCAGCTGGGTTTTATAAAACCTTTTCGCTTTAGGCCTCCGCTGTCGTGTACACACACAAAAAAAGGTTCAATCAATCAGTCAATTTCAACTTCTCGCTGAAGAAAAAAAGATCTTGCAAAGTTGGAATTGATTGATCAAACTTTTTAGTCCCATCCAGTCTGCCGTTACCACCTCAGCCACGCCCACCCAATGGGCCACACCCACCTGACACCCGACAATGCATACATAAGTGGGTTTTGGGTTGCAGTTTGAGCACTCGGTCTCTAAAAGGTTCGCCATCACTGACCTATATCGTCTCAGACAGGTGACTGTCTAGCCTCTTCCTAAAAACCTCCAGTGATGGAGCGTCCACGATTTCTGGAGGCAAGCTGTTCCACTGGTTGATTGTCCTCACTGTCAGGAAGTTTCTCTTTAATTCCAGGTGGCTTCTCTCTTTGATCAGTTTTCAACCATTGTTTCTCGTCCTGCCCTCTGGTGCTCTGGTGAACAGCTTGACTCCCTCTTCTTTGTGGCAGCCCCTCAGATACTGGACCACTGCTATCATGTCTCCCCTATTTCTTCTTTTCTTTAGACTAGCCAGACCCAAGTCCCGCAGCCGTTCTTTGTATGTCTTAGTCTCCAGACTTTTAAACAGAGATGATGGAAAGTATAATGCATCGATGAAGCAGCTCAGTCACTCTGTTAGCTTTTTCAGAAACTGGCATCCAGAGCAGAAGTAATACATACTATGTTGCCGTCTCTCTGCATATGCCAGTTGTCAGCAGCAGGGATGCCCCCCTTCCTCCCCCTCCCCCTTTAATGCATCTCTAGTGCCTTCACCATTCAGGAATAAATATGTACTGTGCTTGATGGCAAAAATAATTCCCCCACTTTATCTTGGCTTTGTTCCTTTGGAAAGCCTGCCTTCCATTCCCCCGGCATGGTGATATGAGGCCTTCTTTTGAGGCCTTCTTGTCGGTGGCTAAGCCACAGTTTGAAATGAGTGGGCTGGCATTTTTTTTTTAACTTGCTAAACCTGGCAAGAGGGAGGAAGGCAGGCACAGGATCAATGGGAAATGTGTTCTGGGCTGTTTCTTTACCACTAATCCAGAAATGTGGCTTGTGGAAGACTTCCAGATTTAAAAAGAAACAGACAAGTCTGTTGATTTCCCCTAATGGCAGTATGCAGGGGCTGTAATTTGGGAAATAATATTTCTTTGCATGGAGAAGGCCATACCTTCAGTTTCCAGAATCTCCTGTCAGAGCTGATGGCTCAAAGTAGCTTCTTAGGCTTTGCCAACCTTCCACTAATTCATCAGTGTCTCAGATATAGAAAGTCCTAGGTTGGATCAGTGTTTCTCACCCTGGGCAACTTGAGATGTCTGGACTTCAACTCCCAGAATTCTCCAGCCAGCATTGGAAAGTTTAAGAAACATTGTTCCAGTTTAATAGTTTCAGTCATGGGGACCAGGTACGAGCTCTTCATAAGAGATCCGGGAGCTACTTGTGGGGTGGAACTATGAGGCTAGTTCTAGATCTGATTTAGTGGAAAGCAGCTTTTTGTGTCTTCTCTCCCCAAAGATTTTCATTAGTCCCCAGCTGACATTAATTTGGCCTCATTCCTACCGGAGCTTGCGGCTGCAACTCCAGTGGCTGAATACCAGCGCCGGCGGAGGAGGCTATTTGCGACGGGCCCAGGATTCCCCTTGGAAATCCTCACGTCTCTGACTTCTTGGAGCTGCAGCTGCAGCTCCGGTGCCTAATTCCGCCGGTGCCTAATTCCGCCAGTCGTCTCCCTTTCCCCTTCAGCTTCTGGGGCCTTGCGATCGTGCTTTTATGGCCGGAGGCGCGCGTGCGCCAAAAAAACCCAGCGCCAATCAGCTGTTAGGTGGCAGATTGGAGGGGCGGAAGGCTCCGCTTTTTCTTTAAATTGCAAGCTTCCAGGCGTGGACCTTCCCCTCGGACAAGGGGTCGTTTGTTCTGTGCCGGCATTTTCTTCAGGAGCCTCCCGGACCGTGGCAAGTCTAGGCACCTCCCCCCCACGTGGTCGCCATTTTGGGCCGCATGGTCTCGATCCTTACCAGCTCATTCCAATTCCACAAGGGGAATACCGGAGGAAGAGGCTTCTTCCTCCTCCTTACTGACTACTTTTCCCTGTTACGGAAAAGGGATGTAGGTTGGGGGGGATCTGAGACAGGCCGTCCGGGGATAACGAATTCAAGGCCCCACCGGTGGCAGGAGGCCGCCATTTTTTGGAGACAGCCTCCTTTTTGGGAGCTAGACAGGCCCATTTTACCTTGAGGCCTAATATCTCAAGGAGTAATGGAGCCTCCAAGCCTCTTAAGACTCGGTTTGTGACCTGGTCTTGAGTTCTCCTGCCTTCACCCTCCACCTTAGGTCTGTCAAACACAACGGACTACAGGTATAGTCCGTTATATTATTATTATTATTATTATTATTATTATTATTATTATTATTATTATTATTATTATTATTATTATTATTATTATACACATTATTGGTTGGTCCCTTTCTGGTTTGGTGTCTCTCGGCCTCACCTTGCTCATATCTGGCCTAATCCAGCGTGATTCTTGGCCTACTAAATTGCCAACAGCTGTATCTGGATTCCAGGCGTCCCCTAGCGTGCACCTGTTCTTATCCACGCAGCAGCCTATCTGGATTCCAGGCGTCCCCTATAGTGCACCTGTTCTTATCCACAACAGCTCTATCCAGATTCCAGAAGCCCCCTCTCATGCATTTGTCCTTATCCGCGCAACAACTATAGCTGGATTCCAGGCGTTCCCTGTCGTGCGTCTGTTCTTATCCACGAAGCAGCTTATCTGGATTCCAGACGTCCCCTATAGTGCGCCTGTCCTTATCCAATGTATACTACTCTCTGGATACCAGGGGTCCCCTATCGTACTCCTGTGTTATCAGAGAATGGAGGATTCTATGCCTTCTGCAAAGGATGTTTTGCCATCTTCATCGGCTCCTAGGCATCCTAAATCCTCAAGTCAGGAGGTTGCTGGCAAGATTGCGGCCAACGCCCAGGCCAGACCTACCGCCAAGATCTCCAAGAGAGCTGAAAAGCAGGCCAGCTGGAGACACCAAGCCCTAGAAAAGAAATTTTCAAAGGCACAGAAAATGGCCAAGTTGGAGTCCCCCCAAGCTGAAGGGTCAACCTTTGACTTAACCCTGGGGCCCCCACCTGCCCCCTGGGGATATGGGCGACAAGTGGAACCCTTACCTTCCCCTGCACCGTGTGGGATGGGCGGAGCTCTCCCCATTTCCCAACCCGCTATTAAACGGGCTCAACACGGGACACCCGAGGCTACTACCTTCACACCTATGGTGGCCGGGCTTCGGCCGAGTGAGCGAGTCCCCTTCCCCACGGAGGACCGTTTGGCCTTGCTGATTGCTCAAGCAGTAGATCGCGCCTTTGAGGCAAGAGCACAAGCTCCTAGGCCAGCGGCTGTCGCTCACGTGCCTAGTCACCAACCGGTTTCTGAAACCACACCCAACCTCTGTTAGGTTCTCAATATCCTCTTCTCAATGAACTCGGTCTCTGAAAGGTTCACCATTACTGCCATAGACATACATCCGGGAAACCAAATTGTTTAAAGCTGCTTTTAGAGGCCCAGGCAGTTAGAGGCAGTCTTCACCAGCCACTTAAAACCCAACAGGGTAACAGGCAGCCTTCTTTAACATGGACGTTCAGAAAACATGGGGTTCCCCATTTGGGAAGAGGGGCAGATGTGGAGTATGGTTTCTCGTGATTGTATTAATGTCACGGGAAGAATTGCTTACTAAGAAGAGCTGGCTTTTAACTAGCAGTTCCCCCTTTTCAAAGTATTTCTCTGGCACTATAGCAGGGGTCCCCAACCCCCGCTCCGTGGACCAGTATTGGGCCGCAGCCTGCCAGCAACCGGTCCGCGCTAACAAGGAAAGCTCCATCCGCGGGATGTAGGCAGCATACAAAACCAAGCCCTCTCTGGTCCGCGGAAAAACCTCTCTCCACGGAACCGGTCCCTGGTGCCCAAAAGGTTGGGGACCTCTGCACTATAGGACAGTTAACCCTTGAACCAGTTATTTAAGGATAAATATGGATGTCAAGAGGAAGCCTAACCCAAAGCAGCAGAAGAATTGATGGAAGAGGGACGAAGATAGCTGAGATTCATCAATTCAGAACACTGGCCTCAAGGCAACCAAACCAGCCCAATTTCTGTTATCTCTGCCTGTTGACAGAGGACGTTTTTATTCAATTTTCAAAAGCCCATCTAAGCCTGATGAGTTCTATCTATCGGGGCGAATCCCGCTGTTTAATTTTACTGCTGGGCCTTTTTATTCCCAGGCTTCCATCTCTTGCATTTTAAAGGTTTTGTTTATCCTATGGCCTCTTTTATTAAAGACCCTGAGTAACGCAATTAGCCCTTAGTCTTTTCGCTGCTGCGATCTCAAGGCGGCCAACAATATGAGGAGGGGAGGGAAAAAAGAAAGAAAATTGGGAAAGACTAATGGGGGGGGGAAGAAACTAAAAACGAAAGGAGATAAGCAGAAAGCTGGGGGGGGGGAATAGCAGGATGAGAACCAACAAGAGCTAATATGTCTTTGATAAGTAAAAATCAAGCTGCTATTTTCCACTAGAGCATAGAATAATAGAGATGGAAGAGACCTTGGAGATCTTCTAGTCCAGCCCCCTGCTCAAGCAGAAGGACCTATACCACCTCAGACTATCTAGCCTCTTCCTAAAAATCTCCAGTGATGGAGGACCCATGATTTCTGGAGGCAAGCTGTTCCACTGGTTAATTGTCCTCACTGTCAGGAAGTTTCTCCTTAATTCCAGGTTGCTTCTCTCTTTGGTCAGTTTCCAACCATTGTTTCTTGTCCTGCCCTCTGGTGCTTTGGAGAATAATTTGACCCCCTCTTCTTTGTGGCAGCCCCTCAAATACTGGAATACTGCTATCATGTCTCCCCTATTTCTTCTTTTCTTTAGACTAGCCAGACCCAAGTCCCGCAGCCGTTCTTCGTATGTTTTAGTCTCCAGGCCTTTGTATCATCTTAGTTGCTCTTCTCTGAATTCTTTGGAAAACTCTTAACATCTTTTTTGTGATATGGTGAACAAAATTGGCTGCAATATTCCAGGTGTGGTCTTACTAGGTTTTATAAAGCGGTACTAATACTTCGTGTGATCTTGTTTCTATACCTCTGTTTATACAACCCAGGATTGTATTAGCTATTTTGGCTGCTGCTGCACACTGCTGGCTCATGATCAAGTGATCGTCCACCAGGGCTCCAAGGTCCCTCTCAGTTATTGACACAGTTCTTGGACACAAAGAAAAAAGTATCTTTCTTTTAGATTACAACTGAGGAAATACCACGAACGTGCTAAAGCTCCTTTCAGATCTTCCCTTCGTAACAAGTTACTGAGGGCCCAAACACCTGCCTTTCTTGCTAACCGATTTGAACAATTTAGAAGAAAAAAGGGAGCACAAGTAGTTGTCAACATATTTATTTATTTATTTATTTATTTATTTATTTATTTATTTATTAGACTTATAAGCCGCTCTTCTCCAGGGGACCCAGAGCGGCTTACAACATAGATAATAACAATCGCATTAAAGTCTAATATAAATTAAATTAAAATGATCATAAAATAAAACAATACCCCAAATTTTTAATAAAAAACATTCATCCAACATTCAGCACCAATCATTCCCAGATCTGCCGACACAAATAAGTTTTTAATTCTTTTCGGAAGGCCAGAAGAGTGGGAGCGGTCCGAATCCCCGGAGGGAGCTGATTCCAGAGGGTAGGGGCCGCAACAGAGAAGGCCCTTCTCCTGGGGCCCGCCAGCCTACATTGACTGGTCGACGGGACCCGGAGAAGACCAACTCTGTGCTCTCTGACCGGTCGTGATGAGGTATGAGGCAAAAGACGGTCCTGCAAGTAACCTGGTCCTAGGCCATGTAGGGCTTTATAGGTAATAACCAACACTTTGAATTGCGAGCGGAGACTAATAGGTAGCCAGTGCAGCTCGCGGAGCGTTGGTGAAATGTGGGCATACCGAGGTAAGCCCACGATTGCTCGCGCGGCTGCATTCTGGACTAATTGAAGTCTCCGAACACTCTTCAAGGGTAGCCCCATGTAGAGAGCATTGCAGTAGTCGATCCTCGAGGTGATAAGGGCATGAGCGACTGTGAGCAAGGCCTCCCTGTCCAGATAAGGTCGCAACTGGTGCACCAGGCGAACCTGGGCAAATGCTCCCCTCGTCACAGCCGCCAAATGTTGGTCTAAGTGCAGCTGTGGATCGAGGAGAACACCCAAGTTACGAACCTTCTCCGAGGGGTTCAAAGTTTCCCCCCCCAGAGTAATGGACGGACAGTTGGTCTTGTCCTTGGGAGGGAGAACCCACAGCCACTCCGTCTTGTCGGGATTAAGCTTTAGTCTGTTCTCACCCATCCAGGCCCTCACAGCCTCCAAACACCGGCACATCACTTCTGCTGCTTCGCTGACTTGGCACAGGGTGGAAACGTACAACTGGGTATCATCAGCGTACTGATGGTAACTCACCCCGTGTCTATGGATGATCTCACCCAGCGGCCTCATGTAAATATTAAACAGCAGGGGCGAAAGAACCGACCCCTGCGGCACCCCACAAGGGAGGAGCCTAGAGGTCGATCTTTGATCCCCTACCAACACCGACTGCGACCGGCCAGAAAGGTAGGAGGAGAACCACTGGAGAACAGTGCCTCCCACCCCCAACCCCTCCAGTCGGCGCAGAAGGATACCATGGTCAATGGTATCGAAAGCCGCTGAGAGGTCAAGAAGCACCAGGATAGAAGATAAACCCCTATCCTGGGCCCGCCAGAGATCATCCATCAGCGCGACCAAAGCAGTTTCCGTAGAGTAACCGGGTCTGAATCCCGACTGCAAGGGACCCAGATAATCGGTTTCCTCCAAGGCCCGTTGGAGTTGAAGTGCCACCACCTTCTCAACAACCTTCCCCACATAGGGAAGGTTGGAGACAGGACGATAGTTCGAAAGAATGGCTGAATCTAGGGAAGGCTTCTTGAGGAGTGGGCGCACAAGTGCCTCCTTTAAAGGAGCCGGAAAGGACCCATCCCTCAAAGAAGCGATGACTATCTCCTGGATCCAGCTCCGTGATACCTCCCTGCTGGCCGAAACCAGCCAGGAGGGACACGGGTCCAACAAGCAGGTGGCATTACTAACAGCTCCAATGGCCTTGTCCACTTCATCAGGTGTAACAGCTTCAAACTCATCCCAAATAAACTGACTAAGACGAGCCCCAGTCACCTCGACTGAATCATTATCAGTCGCCACTGCTGCAATGTTGGAGTCAAGGTCCGCCCGGATCTGAGCGACTTTGTCTGCGAAAAAGTTGTTAAAATCCTCGGCACTTCCCTGCAAGGGTCCCCCGGACCTCCCCGTACCAAGGAGAGACCGAGTCACCCTAAACAGGGCAGCCGGGCGCGATTCCGCAGACGCGATTAAAGCGGAAAAATACCGGGATTTTGCCGCTTTAATCGCTCTCAGGTAGGATCTAATGTGTGATCTCAACCTGGTTCGATCAGATTCAGCCTTCGATCTTCTCCAACGCTTCTCTAGACCCACTGAGCCCCACTGTTGCTAAGCAAGACATTTGTTAAGTGAATTTTATCTCATTTTTACGACCTTTCTTGCCACAGCTGTTAAGTGAATCGCTGTGGTTGTTAAGTTAGAAACACGGTTGGGAAGGGAATCCGGCTTCCCCGTTGACTTTGTTTGTTAGGTCGCAAAAGGGGATCACGTGACTCCGGGATTCTGCAAGAGTCATAAATATGAGTCAGTTGCCAAGCCTCTGAATTTTGATTACATGACCGTAGGGATGCTGTAACGGTTACAAGTGTGTAAACAGTCGTAAGTCACTTTTTTTTCAGTGCCATTGTAAGTCCGAACAGTCACTACGGTAAATGAACTGTCCTAAATCGAGGACTAGCTATATTCTTTCAAGGTGAGCATCCTTCTTCACCAACTGCTCCAGGACCAAGTTAAAACACAGGTCAAACACAATGCTGGATATGTTGGCCCAAGAACAATGCTCCTCATTCAAACCCCAAGCCAGCCCCCTCCCCACCTTGCCTCCCTCTCTCTCCCCCCTCAGTCATCCCTGACAATTAATCCCCCAAGAAACACGTTTGATTAAATCTTTTCAAGCAAATCCTTTGCTTTGCTTTTGTTAGTTCACTTCTTGTCAACATCTATTAAAATATGCCTTTAATTCTCCCACAATCTTAAAAAACACTGATTCCACTGTCTTCAACTTTAATCAACTGTATGGCCGGCATTTTTCATTTCATAATAATGCGCTGCTTGGAATTCAAGAGGCAAGCTCCACATCAATCATTCTGTGAGAATTTTTCCACTGCAATAAATATGCAAATGAGCAAAAGCCAGTCAGTCGTATTTCAGGCCCGACTTGCTAGTGTTTTAAAAAAAGACACAAATTTATTAATTGCCGTTGGCCAGCGGAATCCTATTACTTTGGGCATTGATTACAAAGCTGTGTGAGTGATTATCCTGCAACTCACGGACCATCCAGGCATGAGGAAAAATTATTAAAGCAAAGGAGAGATTATCAACTCAGAATAACAATAAGCTTTAACATTTTAAGGCCCCTAACTTCGGCAACTCACAAAATTATGCCACTGCTTCAAAGCATCACCATTCCCAAAGCTTTTTGCACCTTGTGTGTTTCCTGTGGCCCATCATCTTTCGGCTTGATGTCAAAGCCAGAAAAAGTCCTTATCACTTGCCTCTCCCTTTGTATTGGCCACCACCCGGGAACTAGACTGAAAACAAAAATTCTTGTGTTTTCTTGAAATTTCTTGATGAACTCCAGGGAGAGAAAGAAGGAAAAGGCCACTGATGTTCAAGAGATGTATATTTCTCCTTCTAAAATAGAAGTAGTCCTCGACTTATAACCACAACTGAGCTCAAAATTTCTGTTGTTAAGTAAGACATTTATTAAGTGAGTTTTGCCCCATATTACGACCTTTCTTGTCTCGGTTGTTAAGTAAATCACTACAGTTGATAAGTTAGCAACACAGTTGTTAAGTGAATCTGGCTTCCCCCGCATTGACTTTGCTTCTCAAAAGGTCGCAAAAGGTGATCACATGATCTTGGGATTCAACAACGATCATAAATATGAACCAGTTGCCATCATGGTCACCATGATGACGGGGATGCTGCAAAGGTCCTAAGTCACATTTTTCAATGCCATTGTAAATTTGAACCGTCACTAAACAAATGGTTTTAAGTTGATGACTACCTGCATAAGAAAATCATAAAGGTTTCCATAACAGGCACTTTTTGAAAGCTCTTTTTTCCTCCAAAAGCAGTTTCAAATTTCTGGGTACCGATGTAAAATACAAAGAACCAGGCATGCTTAACAATAGCAAGGCCAGAATTTCTCTTTCTAATTATGTGTTCTATAGTTTGACATTTTCTCAACAATCTGGTGGGAGAAATACTGTCATTTTTGGTAGTATGTGCTCGTAGGCTGAGCTCTCCTTCTGCAGGGGTTTTTCTCCCATTTACCACATTTGTTAAATAAAAATGAAGTACACAGTTGCAATAGATTGCATGCATTAATGATTTAAAAAAAGTCCAGATTAAAGAAATAAATAGGTTATCTGTAAAAACCTATCTTTACGTTTATTTATTGTTATATTATGAAGACCCTGGTCTTGCTGGTAAATGAAATGGGAAAACATAATGAAATTCGAAACAAAATCATGTATTAAATAGTCTGGAACAGTGGTTCTCAACCTTTTTAATGCCGCAACCCCCATCCGGTCGTAAGTCGAGGACTACCCATCCGGTCGTAAGTTGAGGACCCCCAACCGGTCGTAAGTTGAGGACTATTTCCCTGCCCGGGAGCGCCGCGCATGCGTGGTGCTGCCCCCTGCGCCGGCCGAGGCGTAGCTGGCAAGGGGCAGTGACGGCGCAGGGCAACCACTGGCTGGGCCACCACCTGGCCCAGCCCAAGGGAGATAAGGCACCCGCCGGGCCCCACGCACACCAGCAACCCTCCCTGCGCCTGCCGGCCTCCCACCTCCCACCCCTGGCCCTCTTTTACTTACTTACATTTTTAGTAGTTGCTCAGCAGGGAGGGGTGGAAACTTCCAGACAGCTCGCCTTCGCTGCAGACAACTTGCAGCACCGTTTGCAGACTGGGACTTTTGGCGGGCTCAGCAGGGCAGAGACAGCCTGGACAATTCCTATTGGCTTTTGAAAGCCAATAGAATTAGACTCTATTCAAGAGAGTCTATTCTATTGGCTTTCAAAAACCAATAGAATAAGAGGGAGTAGCACAGCTAAGAAAAAGGGGGGGAAATGGCAGACTGCGTTGTTTGGCGACCCCCGTGAAATGGTCGTTCGACCCCAAATGGGGTCACGACCCACAGGTTGAGAACCGCTGGTCTGGAACAATAAGGAACTCAAACTATAACTACTAGGTTTACAAGCATTCTTTGCCCACCGTGTTCTGTCACAGAGTTAGAATAAGCTACAAACAAACCCATTTTTCCCCTTTCCTTAGTAATCAATATATCCCTAGGAATTTCTCTAACGTGATGACCATGCACTGAATTGTAGGATGCAATCTCCATGTTGTGTATGAATGTTTTATCACCAGTTTTATAGTGAGACCACATGTGGCCTTATATTCATACATCAATAAGCTTTTCTCCATTTCGTGTTAAAATTGTATTACAACTAACAATGTTAGTTAATGTGGAGAAGAATAGAGTACGAATGAAGCCAGTTTGGCCTAGGGGTGAAGGTAACAGGTTAGAATCCAGGAGATTGTGAGTTCTAGTCCCACCTTAGGCAAGAAAGCTAGATGGGTAACTTTGGGTCAATCACCAGGAGACTGTGAGTTCCAGATCTGTCTTAGACATAAAAGCTAACTGAGTGACCTTGGGTCAATCACCAGGAGACTGTGAGTTCCAGTTCCGTTTTAGACATGAAAGCTGGCTGGGTAACTCTGGGCCAGCCCAATCCACCACACAGATGTATTGTTATGGGGAAAATAGGAAAAGGAAGGAGTATTAAGTATGCTCACCCCTTTAACTTATTTATAAAAATAAGGCAGGATAAAAATAAATATTGAAAATCATGTTTTTGCTAATTGTTCTAATCCCTGATGAACCTTCTCTCTCACTACTTTCCCTAATTTCTTCATTCTTCATGAATAGCTAGCTATACCCACTCAACAGTTCCAAAACTACTTATTACTGGCCACAGTGACTGATCTGATCTTGATGTAACGGTCCAACCAGGGGTAGGCGATCTTGGCTCTTTTATGACTGGTGGACTTCAACTCCCAGAATTCCTGAGCCGGCATGGCTCAGCATGGAAACCTCTCCCTTTCCCCTCAGCATGGCTGGCTCAGGAATTCTGGGAGTTGAAGTCCACGAGTCATAAAAGAGCCAAGGTTGCCTATCCCGGTCTAGACTAAGTAAGTCAATAGTAGACAAGCATTATTATTATTTTTGCACCAAACTGACATAGCTTGGAACAAAGGTGAGAATGAGGCAGAAGTGCAAACAGTTGGCTTCATCACCAGAGCAATGCAAATGTCTTATCTTTTATGACTGGGAAAGACACCGTATCATAGGAGAAGACTTGCAAAGGGTTTTTGGTTCAACTGCTGGCAGCTCCATGTACAAAGATCAACAATCAGGTGATGAGAATAAGATAACCAAAGACCTGGGAAAGGAAACTGCTCAGCAAGATCAACGTCAGGGTCTTGAGCGCTGACCACCGAAGATTTTAGAGAACCAAGGGTCATCACTGTAATGGAGCCAAGATTTCCTCTCTTGAGTTATGAGAGATAGAATATTTATAGGTGCAAAATCATGGCTTAGGCTACAATTTCTACGAGATTTTTACCTCAGAACGGGTGACACCGCAAGCTGAGGACAATAAAGGAAATAGTACAAAGTCACTGAAATAGGTAGGCAGGTTTCCTTGTTATATGGCAGTGATGGCGAACCTTTTAGAGACCGAGTGCCCAAATCGCAACCCAAACCCAATTATTTATCACAAAGTGCCAGGGCCGCATCAGCATTGTGGTGCCCTCGGGGGGGGGACAAGAGGTGTGGCCCATTGGGTGGGCGTAGCTGCGATGTTCACGGCAGACTGGATGGGGGTGGCCGGGGTGGGCATGGCCACCTTGATGTTGCTCGTGGGGGGGATGCCTGTGGGGGCTGGGCAGGATTGGGGGAGATCCAGGAGGTCTCTGGTGGGTGGGGCGGTGGGCAGGAGGCTCGTCCTGCGGGGTGAGGCAGGGGGTAGGGCGGGGGTGCCATTGCTGCGGGGCAAGGCAAGGCGGGGTGGCTGCTGCTTGACACCATCAGCCCCCACATACAGAGGCCAGCGAGCGCATGGGGGGGTGCTCTACCACCTCTACTCAAGCTTGCTAGCCAGCTGCTTCACCTCCTTTGTGCTGGGTGGGGCTGCCGCTCTGGACGCCAGCAGCAGCCTAATGGACCTGCACAAGCTGGCAGCGGTGGTGGCAGATGTGCCCACAGCCAGGGCTCTGAGTGCCACCTCTGGCACGTGTGCCATAGGTTCGCCATCACTGTTATATGGCAATTCCCATATGACAGAGAGATAACATAAAGATAATTCTCAACCTACGATCGCAGTTGGGACCCAAGTTTACATTGCTAAGCAAGGCAGTTGTTAAGCGAATCAAGACAGATTTTATGACGCTTTTTTTTTTTGCCCTGGTTGTTAAGGCCAGTTGCCAAGCACCCGAATTTTGACCACCTGACTGTGGGAATGCTGCAACGTTTGTAAGTGTTGCTAAATGAATGGTTGGCTGTACATTGAGGACTACCTGTAAGGGAAAGAATCACAACCACACATAATTTTGAGGCTTGCAACATCATTCTAAGACAGCGGTTCTCAACCTTTTTCAGGCCAAGATCCCGAACTGCACCGTGCATGCATGGCGCGACGGCCCGCATCGCGCATGCGTGGCGCGACGGGCCCGCAACGCGCATATGCGGTGCTACCCCCACGTATGCGCGGTGCTGCCCCCTGCACCAGCCAAGGGGAAAGGGGGGAAAAATGGCGGACTGCGGTGTTTGGCGACCCCCGTGAAATGGTCGTTCGACCCGGGTCGCGACCCACAGGTTGAGAACCGCTGTTCTAAGAAAAGAGGTTTTGCCTGCAAAGAACGAGTGA
Organism: Bothrops alternatus; assembly: GCA_034064705.1. Taxonomy (NCBI): domain Eukaryota; kingdom Metazoa; phylum Chordata; class Lepidosauria; order Squamata; family Viperidae; genus Bothrops; species Bothrops alternatus. The sequence goes on along the minus strand of JARGCV010000082.1, from coordinate 1,007,972 downwards.
TGGTTGGAAAAAAGAAGCAGATGAAAGATGAGACGAAAGGAGACAGAATCTAGAAACACTGATGCACTGATGACGTTACCTAGCTAGGTCATGAAACGTCTGCAAGAAAACAACCAAGCTAAGAGAACACCAAGGACCCCACCATACAACCCTGCGCTACAAATAATTCTCTTCTCTCGGTATTCTAGAAGCAGCTGCTTTTGCATTTTAGTACGGTACAAAACTGTTGGTTCCCATTTCCATCAAATACAAAAAGAAGCAAATATATGCAAATAGACACAAATAAGACAGGATGCTAATCTCCCATTTCCTTAATGCAAGTTTTTAATTCCTCCAGCCCTCGGAGTTCAGAATAAAAAAAGGGGGGGGGAGGCATTTTCAAACAGATCCAGCTACGCTTCCCATAGTTAAGAGATAAACTTTTGCACTGCTTTTTTTAAAATAAGGTCCTACTGAGAAATATGACTGCCACCTCCCCAAATTAAAAGACAAAAATCCCCAAAGTGCCCTGCTGTTTCAATTCCCAGCGGGCGTCTGGCTACGGCCTGCACTGATTCTGTCATTTCAAAACTCCAGAGTTCTCTCTCTCTCCTCCCCCCACTCCCTCAGTATAAGATTAAATGATTTATATATTGTTTAAATAGCTAGGATTCCCAGCTGTTTCCCCAGCACCATGACGTATAGGCTTCCTGTCTGAGCAAGGATTGAAACCCTACCCTCCGAAGATTAGCTATAAATAAAAATAAAAAGATTGGAACTGTAAATGGAGGGAGGGAGAGGGAAGGAAAATTAAGCCCTGTCAGGTCTTGCAAATTGACAGGGTTACATCTGGGGGTGGGATTAAAAGAAAAAAGAAGGGGCTTCAAATCCCCGGCATTATAGGGGACACCATGTCCGATCTGCTCTGCATCCAGAAATGCCTACCTTGATTAGGTAACTGAGTTCCAGGACTTTGGGCAGGCGGGGGGGGGGGCTTTCCCATCATCTCCATTGTTCTCAATAAACTTTGGGACTTTCTCTTTAGTTTCTCTCCAGGTACACAGCTCGCTCCTACTTCCAGCTAGACGTTGCTTGTTTTAACGGGCAGAGTTTGGCCAGAATCTCTGCCAGTTTTTCTGCTCGGTTGCTGCTAGTTTTTGAATTAAGATATGCCAGGGTTGAATATGCAAAGGTTGCAAAGCAAAGATGCTCTGTGGAATCCTTGGGGCTCTCTGAGCTGGCTGGCTTTCTTGCAGACGTTTCATAACCAAACTAGGTAACATCATCAGCGCTACGAATGAAACGTCGTCTGCAAGAAAACCCACCAAGCTCAGAGAGCACCAAGGACCCCACAGTTCCACTCTGACCTCTTGTATCGGCCAGGACGCTTTATTACTGGGGTGCCTCTTCACAAGGCTCCCAATAAGTACCACTTTATAAAGCGTTGGTAAGGCCACATCTGGAATAATTGCCTCCAGTTTTGGTCACCACATTACCAAAAAGATATTGAGGCTTTGGGAAAAAGTGCAAAGAAGAGCAACTAAGATAATCAAAGGCCTGGAGACTAAAACACATAAAGAACAGTTGCAGGATTTGGGTTTGGCTAGTATAGAGAAAAGGAGGACAAGGGGGGGACATGATAGCAGTATTCCAGTATTTGAGGGTCTGCCACAAGGAGGAGGGAGTCAGCTTATTTTCCAAAATACCAGAAGGCAAGACAAGAAACAATGGATGGAAACTAATCGACAGAAGAAACCTGGAATTAAGGAGAAACTTCCTAGCAGTGAGGACAATTAACCAGTGGAACAGCTTGCCTTCAGACATTGTGGGTGCTTCATCACTGGAGGTTTTAAGAAGAGACTGGACAATCACTTGTCTGAAATGGTATAGGACAGTGGTGGCAAACCTATGGCACATGTGCCAAAGGCGGCACTTGGAGCCCTCTCTGTGGGCTTGCGCACTGTCATAGCCCCGCCTTCCCCTATGGCCCCCTCCTCACCAGCAGCCTCCCTGGAGAGTCACCCCCAGGTGCGGCCCGCGCAGAGCAGCGCAGCCAAGGACATAGCAGCCGGGCAGCAGGGATAAGACTCCGCCCTCGCGCCCCATCGCGTGCAGATGATGCTGCAGGGCACGGAGGGCGTGGCCGCCATGGTGCTGCTGGGCTGCCTGGGCAATCTGCGGCGGGCCGTGGAGGCGGTGGGTGGCCCTGCGGGTGGGTGGGGCAGGGGGTGGAGCAGGGTCAGAGGCAGGAGGGGGCAGGGACATTTTTGGGCACTCGGTCTCTAAAAGGTTCACCATCACTGGTATAGGAAGTTGGACTAGAAGACCTACAACAGTGATGGCGAACCTTTTAGAGACCGAGTACCCAAACTGCAACCCAAAACCCACTTATGCATCGTCGGGTGCCGGCTGGGTGTGGCCCGTTGGGTGGGCATGGCTGCGGTGGTAATGGCAGACTGGGTGGGACTAAAAAGTTCAATCAATCAATTCCAACTTTGCAAAATCTTTTTTTTTCCCCGCGAGAAGTTGAAATTGACTGATTGATTGAACCTTTTTTTTTTGTACACGGCTGTGGAGGCCTAAAGCGAAAAGGTTTTATAAAACTTAGTTGAAGGCCTAGGACTGGGGTGACGGTGCGCGTGCCCACAGAGAGGGCTCTGAGTGCCGCCCCTGGCACCCATGCCATAGGTTCGCCACCACTGACCTACAAGGTCCTTTCCAGCTCTATTCTGATTGATTGATTGGATTGATTGATTGAAATATTTGTTCACACTTCTTCTTTCAGCTGAGTGGTGGGCCATCTGCCCTTTCACTCAACTCACATAGAGCAGCGGTGTTTTTAACAGTGCACAACTGACACAAGCCGACAAAGAATGCGACTCTCTCTAGTGCTAACCTGACTGGTACAAACTCAGCTGTAAGGAAGCAGTGATGCAGGAGGAAAGAGAGAGCCAGGACTTTCACAGGACAAACTAATGCAAGGTTGCGATGATTTCTAAAACTCTGTTGCAACAATTTCAACAATCTTCCACAGGTCTGCTTCAGTCATCTCTACAAGGTGTGACTGCACCACAACATTTAGATTTTTCTGTTTATACTTTGTATAATATTTAGTATGCATAATCTACTGTATTGTCTTAATGTGTTGTTAATCACCCATATTGTCTTTCTATACCTATACTGTTTTTAAGAACAGATTGGACAACTACGATACTTGTCTGAAAAGGGATAGGGTTTCCTGCATGACTAGGGGGTTGGACTAGAAGACCTCCAAGGTCCCTTCGAACTCTGCTATCCCCCCCTTTCCCCCCTAATGATCTGAACTGTGTTAACCAACTAGGTTTAAATTTAAAATTGAATATGGACCTGTTTTGATTAGAAAATGGATACTATTATATTACTTATGTTTATTATACCCACCCCTTCCAAAAGACTCTAGGCAATTTGTGGCATCCAATTACATAATTTAAACAGTTTTAAAGACATAAAATAAGGCGGACAAAACTGAAAACAGCTGCATCAATACAAACAATAAAAACACGATAAATATAACAGGAGCTCCACCGGCATGCTAACCCCAGGCCTGAAAACAGAGCCAGATCCTGAGAACCCTCCAAAAACACAGGAAAGCAGGTGCCATACGTATTTCTGGGAGATGATGTCCCAGAGGATTTTGGTTGCTAAGCAAGGTGGCTGTTAAGTGAGTCATACCCAGTTTTACAACCTTTTTACCATGGCTGCTAAACAAATTACTGCAGTTAAGTAAATCATGTGGTCCGTAAGCATTGTTGGAAGCCAGATGGGAAGGTCACAAATAGGATATGATTCCAGGATGCTACAAACCTAGTAAATATATGCTGGTTGGTCTCTGAGCTTGGTTGTTTTCTTGCAGATGTTTCATAACCCAAACTAGAAATAGCAATAGCACTTAGACTTATATGCCACTTTATAGTGATTTACAGACATCTCTAAGCAGTTTACAGAGTCAGCACATTGCCCCCAGCAATCTGGGTCCTCACTGTCAGGAAGTTTCTCCTTAATTCCAGGTTGCTTCTCTCTTTGATCAATTTCCAATCATTGTTTCTCGTCCTTCACTCTGGTTCTCTGGTGAATAACGTGACCCCCTCTGCCTTGTGGCAGCCCCTCAGATACTGGAATACTGCTGTCATGTCCCCCCTGTTTCTTCTTTTCTCTAGACTAGCCAAGCCCAAAGTCCTGCAGCCGTTCTTCGTATGTTTTAGTCTCCAGGCCTTGGATCATCTTAGTTGCTCTTCTCTGAATTTTTTTTTCCAAACTCTGTTATTCTATCCTATCTATTCTAATTAGGAAGCTAAAAACAAAAGGGAAGGATATGTGCATATCAGAAAAGAAGATGCAGCTGGAAAAAAGGTAGAAAAAGAGGATAATGCCAGCTGTAATCAAACACATTTAGACAAGACAATATTTAATGGAGGAGGTTAGTCATGGTATATGCCAGTGGTGGCAAACCTATGGCACGCGTGCCAGAGGCAGCACTCAGAGCCTTCTCTGTGGACATGTGCGCCGTCACCCCAGCTCCGCCCCCTCCTCACCAACAGCCACCCCCCAGAGATTCGCCCCCAAGCGCAGCCCGCACAGAGTGGACATGGTGGCCGGGCAGCAGGGACAAGACTCTGCCCTCATGCCCCATCAAATGCAGATGATGCTGTGGGGTGCGGACGGAGGGCGTGGCTACCCTGGCACTGCTGGCTGCCTGGGCAATCTGCGGTGTACCATGGAGGCGGGGGGTGGCTGGGTGGGTGGGGGCTTGGGCAGAGTGGGGGTGGGCAGGGCGTGGCCAGTTTTTGGGCACTCGGTCTCTAAAAGGTTCGCCATCACTGGTATATGTCGTCCTCGACTTACAACAGTTCATTCATAAGCTATTGCAGGGGGGAAAAAATAGGAGGAAGGCACATTGTGTATGTTGTAAAGCAAGGGTCCCCAACCCCCGATCCATGGACCGGTACCGGGGCCGCAGCATGGCTGAAACTGGTCCGCACGAACAAGCAAAGCCCCATCCATGGGATGCAGGCAGCACACAAAACGAGGCCCCCTCTGGTCCGTGGAAAAAACCTTTCTCCGTGGAACCGGTCCTTGGGGCCCAAAAGGTTGAGGACCTCTGTTGTAAAGCACCAAGAATCACTTAGATGAGATGAATAGCGTAGACATTTAATAAAACAAAATGAATGTTGCCTTGAGCTTCTGAATGAAGGACAATGGACCTGAAGTGTCCACAGGGAGGAACTGAAATATACAAGAATGGGGGGGCCCTGCATCAGAATCTAAACCCTCCCTTTTTTACAAGCATTTACATACCCGCCATCTTGCAGATTTTAAACTCCCTCTCCCGTGGACTTTCCTGTATGGTTCCTTTTAGTCCTTGACTTACAACCATTTATTTTGTGATCAAAGTTACAACATCACTGAAAAAAAGTGACTTATGGCTGGTTTTCACACTCACGAGCGTTTGCAGCCTCCCCAGGGACATGTGGTCAAAATTTGGGCGCTTAGCAACTGACTCATATTTATGACAGTTGCAGCCTCCCGGGGTCATGTGATCCCCTTTTTTGCGACTTTCCGACAAGCAAACTCAGCGGGGAAGCCTGATTCCCTTAACAACCGTGTTACTAAGAGAACAACTGCAGTGATCCCCTTAACAACGGTAGCCAGAAAGATCATCGAATGGAGCAAAATCCACTTAACAACTGTCTCACTTAGCCACAGAAAGTTTGGGCTGAATTGTGATTGTAAGTGGAGGACTACCTGTCGTTGCCATTCTTCCTCTTTATGCGCAGAACCGCGAGTGTGAAAGACCCACGCCCACGGTCCTACGAGGGGACTTGGGTGCACAAAATTTTAAATGGGGAGGTGGGCACGTAGGTGACTCTTCCTGCCGTACCCCTAGCAGGCCCCTTTCTGCCTTGCTTTACCTTCCGTAGCTCGGCCTGGCTGTCATCGGGCCGGTGGATCTCAGATTCTGGTGGATGATTTACTGCAAAATGGCTTATAAATTGAAGTAGAAAATGTTTTGCCGACGTGGCAGCTTTCAAGCTTCGCACCCATTTGTCACCCAGCATTTCCCTTTGTGTATGGAACAGGAATTAATTAGGCTGCACTGCGGGGTGAAAAAAAAAAACTTTATGGCCATAATTTATATAGGATGGCTTTCGGGTTTTTTTTTGGTTTTTTTTAAAGAGGCAGTGTGGCTTTGTTTAGGCTTTAAACCCTTGAGAGCAAAGGGGCTGTCCACAACACACGCAAGCACACAGGAGCCCCTCTTAAATACAAATTCAGCCAGCTGTGCTGAAGGATGCAAAGCTGGGTGGTTCTTAAGAACAGGCCATTGTGGGTCAATTGGAGGCTAATAATTGGGCTTTCCCATTATGCTAAGCCAGGTTGCATTTTGTTTACGTTTGATGTGTCATATTATGTGGGCCAGTCATTGTAATGGTATGTACATAGTTTATTCAACAACCATGGTTAAAACAAAATTATGGCTTGGCAGAACATCGGGATTCCATATATACAAAATTGAAATGGATTTTATGCTAAGAGGAAGACTCAGCTATCTCTCAAGCTCTTGTGTCCTCAATTTACAACCATTCATTTAACAACGGTTTGAAGTTAGGATGGCACTGAAAAAAGTGCCCTACAAGCAGTCCGAACATTATCAAATTTTGGATGCATGTATTTACGATTGTTCCAATGTCCCTGGCTCATGTGATCAACATTTGTGATCTTCTCAAAGGATTTCCAACAAGCAAAGTTAATGGGGAAGCCAGGTTCATTTAAGAATCAGGACGATTCCTTTAAAGTTATACAACGGAGTGCAACTTACTTAACAACGACACCACTTACTTCCTGGTCTTAATTGTAGTCATATGTCAAGAACTGCTTGTATTATAAAGGTGACTTTTTGACTGCAATTAGAATCCTAATGTTCTATGTAAACACAGGTAGTTCTCGACTTACAATCACAGGTGAGCCCCAGATTTATGTTGCTAAGCAAAGTGTTTGTTAAGTGAATTTTGCCCCATTTCACGACCTTTCTTGCCACGACTGTTAAAATGAATCACGGCAGTTCTTCAGTTGGTGACATGGTTATTCAATGAATCTGTCTTCCCCATTGACTCTGCTTGTCAGAAGATCGCAAAAGGGGATCATGTGACCCCGGGGCATAGCAACGATCGTAAGTACGAGTCAGTTGCCAAGCATCCGAATTTTGATCACGTGACCATGGGCATGCTGCAACAGTCGTTAAGAGTGAAAATCGGTCATAAATCACTTTTTTCAGTGCTGTTGTAACTTCGATCACGAAATAAATCGTTGTAAGTCAAGGTCTGTATAAGAAAAGGAACAATACAGGAAGGTCTATGGGAGAGGGAGGTTAAAATCTGCAAGATGGCGGGTATGCAAATGCTCGTAGAAAAGGGGCAGGATTTAGATTCTGCTGCAGGGCCTCCATTCTTGTAGATTTCAGTTCCTCCCTGTAGCCACTTCTGGTCCGCTGCCCTTCATTCAGAAACTCAAGGCAACATTCATTTGTTTTATTAAATGTGAATGCTGTTCATCTCACCTAAGTGATTCTGGGAGCTTTACAACATACACAACGTGCCTTCCTCCCATTGGGCTGAGAAAGAGTGACTGTGGTGGAATGTAACCTGGATTCCCAGGAGAGAGGGGCTGCATTCCAGAAGGCAAAGAGAGAGCAAAGCTTGGACCGTTTGGTCAGGAGAAAGAGAATTAAGAAGGTTCTTCCTTAGCAATCCTCAGAGTACAGATTCCTCAACTTACAATCATTCATTTAGTGACTGTTTGAAGTTACAGCAGCACTGAAAAAACCGACATGACCATTTTTCACACTTACAACTGCAGCATCCCTCATGGTCACGTGATCAAAATTTGGATTCTTGGCAACTGGCAAGTATTTAAGACAGTTGCAGTGTCCCAGGATCTCGTTATCACCTTTTGCAACCTTTTGCAAGCAATTTCAATGGGAAAGCGAGATTCACTTAACAACCATATTAGAACAGAATAGAGCTGAAAGGGAACTTGGAGGTCTTCTAGTCCAGCCCTCTGCTCAAGCAGGAGAACCTATACCATCTCAGACAAGTGAATGTCTAGCCTCTTCTTAAAAATCTCCATTGATAGAGGACCCACGATTTCTGGAGGCAAGTTGTTCCACTGGTTAATTGTCCTCACTGTCAGGAAGTTTCTCCTTAATTCCAGGTTGCTTCTCTCCTTTACCAGTTTCCAACCATTGTTTCTTGTCCTGCCCTCTGGTGCTTTGTAGAATAGTCTGACCCCCTCTTCTTTGTGGCAGCCCCTCAAATACTGGAATACTGCTATCATGTCTCCCCTATTTCTTCTTTTCTTTAGACTAGCCCAAGTCCTGCAGCCGTTCTTTGTATGTTTTAGTCTCCAGGCCTTTGAACATCTTAGTTGCTCTTCTCTGAATTTTTTCCAAACTCTCAACATCTTTTTGTGATATGGTGACCAAAATTGGCTGCAGTATTCCAGGTACAGTCTTACTAAGGTTTTATAAAGCGGTACTAATACTTTGCGTAATCTTGTTTCTATGCCTCTATTTATACAACCCAGGATTGTATTAGCTTTTTTGGCTGCTGCTGCACACTGCTGGCTTATGGTCAAGTGATCGTCCACTAGGACTCCAAGGCCCCTCTCACAGTTACTGTTTTTGAGCCAGGTCTCGCCCAGTCTGTACCTGTACAGACTGCTTAGCAATTGCTAAGCAATGGAAATTTGGGAATCAACTGTGGTCATAAACTAAGGATTGCCTTAGATCAGAGGTACAGGTCATAGGTGTGTTGAAAACTCTACAGTACTGGAAACACACACACACATATGTACACACACTCACACACAAACCAGCTATAACAACAACAACAACAATAATAATAATAGTAGTAGTAGTAGTAGTAGTAGTAAAGTTGGAAGGGACCTTGGAGGTCATCTAGTCTAACCCCCTGCTCAGGCAGGAAATCCTATACCATTTCAGACAAATGGCTGTCCAGTCTCTTCTTAAAAACTTCCAGTGTTGGAGCTTACGATATTAAAATGTAAACTCATCCAGTTTTCCATCACTAGAGTTCGATCAAGGATCCCAGGAATTATTTTCAACCAAGAGGTTCCACAGTCTAAAAATGTTAGAAAACCTCTAAATCAGCAATGATATACAACAGCCTTTCTCAAACGTGGCGACTTTAAGATGTGTGGACTTCAACTCCCAGAATTCCCAGCCATTCTGGGAGTTGGTCCACAAAGTTGCTACAGTTGGGAACCCCTGATATACAACATACAATAATATATAACACTATCTATCTATCTATGTGTCTGTCTGTCTGATTCTATCATCTATCTATCTATCTATCTATCTATCTATCTATCTATCTATCTATCTATCTATCTATCTATCTATCTATCTATCTATCTATCTATCTATCTATCTATATCTATCTACATCTATATCTATCTATCTATCTCTATATCAATCTATCTATCTCTATCTATCTCTCTATCTCTCTATCTACACACACACACACACACATAAAATACACAATAATATACAACATTCAATAAACTCTCCTTTAAACATTTCTTAATAAAGCACTGAGGAGCAAAATTTGGTTTCTCAGACTTTCCACCTAAATGCTGCTAAAAGTCTCCCTGTGCATTCACTTTGGCTTTGGCTTTGGCTTTGGCTGGGGGAACAATAATGCTAATTAAACAAGTTGAGCTGCTATAAGCAGATTGCATCTGTTTTAATATTTTTTTCCATTATGTCATCTATACCCAGTCTCACCATTTTTCAATACTGTCACGGCATTTATGCCTTCCTCTCTCCGATTTTTAAGACACACTTATAACATTTGTTCCAATTGCACTACTCAACATGTCACTGCCATTCCGTTTTATATGGTTTAATAAAATATATGACGTTAAAGATCAAGATTTTTATAAGAGTTGGAAGCAGCATCGAATTTTAAACTGTACTAGCAAGCAAGTTGCTGAACTTTGAGAATAGATAGGATTATAGTATTTTATGGCTGAACTGCTTCTATGGAAGAAATAGGACTTTTGAGTGATTTTCATAAACGTCTCTAATGCAATTAACGTTTCCAAATTTTTTTTTAGAAGAATTCAGAAATTACTCAACAAGTAGTATTTTGAAAGCAAAGGATAACTAAAAAATGAATTAGCTCCATATTTATCATCTTTTATCTTGATATTTATTTGCATGAAGAAGACTATAAAAAACAGATTAGTGAAGAGACAATAATTCATGTAGGTTGCAAGACAATTATTAATCAGAAAAAGATGAAATCCTTCAAGAGTCTCTCTTTAAAATAGGGAGAACCAAATATGTTTCAGTTATCTACAATAGTTGTATAGTCCAAAATTAATTATGAAAACAAAGTGATATTCTAAGAGATCTGATTGAATTTGAAACGTTTATCACAGAAAATGTAGGTAACTTATTGGGGCTTATTTATATGCTGCTAATAAATTGTGATTCAGAAAGTGAAGAAGTAAAATACTGTATGATTAAATAGATGCAGAATTTAAATGGAACACTGAAAGTCAACAATGGGTTATCAATGGCGAAATGGCAAATTCACAATAAATATTACACTTAGAGAAATCTAGTAAGAGAATTTGTATTGTTGGTCTTAAATCAATACTGACTGTGCAAATAGACAATTCATTTTCTAAAAATGTCAGAAATTAAGGAGCATTTTTTTCCCACTTCTGGTGGCAGTGTTGCAAAGTTCAGCAATTTTGGAAAATAATTTATTAAAGGATAAAAGAAACTGAAAAGTAGATTTCTCTTTTCAGCTTGTTATTTTCTTATTAAATATTATTAAACCTCCTATTTCTTCAAACTACACGGAACTGGCTCTGTACATAGAAACAGCTGCTGTGATTCTTTAGGCCTTCCGTTAGAAATTACAACCCTGTCTGCAGGATGGCAAATAAGTTAGAGCAGGGCTTTTCAACCATTGTACCCCTTTTAGGATATGACAATATCCGAGTACCACCAGTCGCCTAGCAAGGTGTCAAAAACTTGATGACCCCCCAAAAAAGGGAAAAAAGTGATAAAGTACAGGTAGTCCTCGACTTACAACAGTTCACTTAGTGATTGTTTGAAGTTACAACGGCACTGAAAAATGTGCCCCCCAAGCCACAGCCGAGGAAGACACCTGCCTGCCCGCCCGGCGGCGCTCTTCCTCCTGTCCGAGGTTTTCATTGTTGTGAGCATTTCTGTTGAGGATTGGCAGCGGGGGTGGGGTGGGGGGGTGTTTGGTTTTTATTCCCCCCCCCGTCTGCTGGGTGGTTGCAGCAGGTTTTGGTCACGTCACCTGTGACCATCATAAATATGAATCAGTTGCCAAGCATCTGAATGTAAATCACAAGACCCTGGAGATGCTGCAACATTCCAGCTGATCGGCACTTCTTCTGGGCTCAGCAGAAGCGCCAGGATCAGTGCTGCTTTCCAGCTGATTGGTGCTTCTTCAGGGTTCAGCAGAAGCACCAGGATCAGCGCCAAGCTCCAGCTGGAGCCTGGCGCTGATCCTGGTGCTTCCACTGAGCCTTGACAGCCCTGCAGCTCCAGCCATCTCTCACTCAGGCTTGTGCGATGCTGCCACCAGTTCAGCTCATTCCCCTTCCCCACTACCACTTTTCTAGGATGGTCGCATACTACCTGCCAGGTGCCAATGTACTACAGGTGGTACCCATACCACTGGTTGAAAAGCCCTGAGTTAGAGGAGTAATAGGCTGATGTCAAAACTATTTGAAAAACAACTTGGATATATTGTTTAATTCAATGTGCAAATCATTTTTGGATTACAATTGTAAAAACTGCCACATTCAAGGTTTTTTATTTTCTATAATTTAAGGTTTTAATATTCAACTTTTAATGATTTTTCCAACTTGGTTCTAGATTAGGAACAAATTATTGTATGTTTTAGATTTTGCTAATATTGCTAATGTTCGCCACAGTTAATTATTGTACAACAATCTAATTTTAAGACGGACTTATTTTAATCCCTTCAAACTTTCGAACTGATTTGAATTTGATTTTAATACAGGTAAGCCACCAGTTGCTTAGCAATGATTCAACAGACCGTCCCCCAAAAGATACTTTACAACATTCCAAAGTTTCAGTAACTGTCCTCCTATACCAGTGGTTCTCAACCTTTTTCAGGTTGAGACCCCACTTGCCCCGCCCATGCGTGGCGCGACCCCGCATGCGTGCGCGACGGCCCGATCCGCGCATGCGTGGCGCACGATGGCCCGAATCACGCATGCGCGGTGCGTGCGCGACGAGCAAAAAAACAAAAAACAAAATGGCGGACCGCAGTGTCCGGCGACCCCCGCGAAACGGTCGTTCGACCCCAAATGGGGTCGCGACCCATAGGTTGAGAACTGCTGTCCTATACAGCCACATGACATTTTGGCTGGTTGGCAATTGGCCTGGATTTATGGCTGTTTGCAGCATCCTGTGGTCATGTGACTGCAATTTACGTTTTTGCCAAAAACTGGCGTCTCCTTCTGGTTTCTGCAAAAACCATAGCCAACAATGTCTTTGCTTAACAACCCCAATATTCACTTAGCAACCATGGCAAAAAAAAAAAAGGTTGCAAAATCAGATTGGTCACGTATAACAATAATAACAATAAAGTCGGAAGGGACCTTGGAGATCATCTAGCCCAACCCCCTGCTCATGATGACCCCCTTTACGACCGTCACAGCTTACGACTGCAGTTGTCAGGCTCAATTACAGTCCTAAATCAAAGGCTACCTGAAGACAGATTTTTAATCGCTGTTATTTTGAAATTTTATAGCAAACTTTACTATGCTTGCTTTTATTTTCTTTCTCACTCTTCTTCCCTCTTCCCTGTTTTTTCCTCTGTTCGCCCTTTGTGAAATTCAGCAAATGTAAATAATAATGTTTTGCTTTTTTGTTTTTCTCAGGCCTTTTAATCCTCTATATTCCCATAGCTGTGACCTATTTTAAATGTAGTCTTATTTCTGTAATACTTTCTGTGGTAAAACTTCCTGTTTTAGCCACTGCCGTTTAACTGACTGCTTTATTATGCTCCTTTTTGCTTTGATTTATACAGATTTGGGTTTTATTTGTGTTTTTACTGTGCACTGTTCTGAGGGCTATTAACTAGAAGACAAACACTGCTTTGGAAAGAAGGTGATGGGAGATCTATGTTTGCAACACTGAACTATCTCAGATCCCAACAGATGTTTAAACCAGTCAGGGTTTTATTTCTAAATCCTGTAAATATTTAGCACTTACTAGCTGAAGATACCATCAACAGAAGCCTTGTGCTCAAGGGCAGGATGTTCTTTTATCACCCAGGCAAAGCTTTTTTTTTTTTAAGTCCCATGTTTGAATTTTTACCTCTTTTGTATATTAAACTCCATGTACATAACCGAGTTTTGCTTATGGGAAATATCGAAATGTCAACCATTGTTTCTGTTAAAGGTCTTAATGATACCACAGTTTTTGGACTAGTAATGAAACACGTCGTTTGCTGTCGTTTGTAATGCATCTCATTAAATACGTTAATAGCATACGTTTTACTAAAAGGTCAGGCTTACTGTTGCTAGGACTTTGCCTTTTAAACCAAAAAAGGGGGGGGGAAGGCTTGGTTTAAAGAAGCAGGAAACTGTGCAGCACAAAACATGTCACCTGAAGCACAAAACAAACACTGAAGATCCGTTTCAGTTACAGATAGTGCTCGACTTGCAACCATTCGTTTAGCGACCGTTTGACGTTATGACGGCACTGAAAAAAGTGACTTATGACTGCTTTTCACTTATTGTTAGAGCATGCACAGTCTTATTGCACTGAGATAACCCAGGAGTAAACACAGTAAACAGTGGTCTATATTAAATGGTGGTTTATCATACATTATCTACAATATCATACACCAGGAACAATATACATACAAGTGTTAATACAGCCATCTCCAACACACAGCAGTTACAGCAGGAAACAAAAGAGAGAACACAATCTGCAGAGTCTTCCCTTTTATACAAAGCTCTTAAAGGTATACAGACCCTGCTTGCTCTTAAAGGGACACAGACCCTGCTGAGTCACTCCCATCATTACATCATACGCCTCACATTATACAAGCTGGTTAGCTGTTAAATTATTACCTTGACACTTACAACCATTGCAGCATCCCCATGACCATGTAATTAAAACGCAGACCCTTGGCAACTGACTCGTATTTATGACAGTTGCAGTGTCCCAGAGTCATGTGATCCCCTTTGAAGACCTTCTGATGAGCAAAGACAATGCGGAAGCCGGATTTACTTAACAACCGTATTATCAATTTAACAACTGCAGTAATTCACTTAACAACGGTGGCCAGAAAGGTCGTAAAATGGGGGGAAACTCACTTAACAACCTTGCTTAGCAACAGAAATTTTGGGCTCAACTGTGGTCATAAGACAAGGACTTACCTGCATGAATGGAGTGGATTAACATCACAATCTGTCACCAAAACAAATCATGAAATCTAGTTGCCTTGACATCAAACCAAATTCTACCATAAGCCAGACATGTCAGGAAAAGATCTACCTGGACTGAGAACAGATTTTCTGGAAAACTCAAAACACTTCTTGTCTAATTTGGAAGAAAGGTAATCCTTGACATACAAATGGAGCGTGCCCATTCCAGTTGTATATCACGATGGGTCATAAAACAGGTCAGGCATGTTGTTGTTTTTCTGACAGTCATTAAGTGAAAGCTACGGTGGTTAAGCAAACCAATGATTCACAACGGGTGTGGTTTTGCCAAAACCCACAAGGGTTTTGGTTTCCAGCAAAACTGTCATAAAATGTGATCACGTGACTGTGGAATGCTGCAAACGGCTGTAAATGCTAGCTGGTTGCTAAGTGTCTGAATGTCAGGTCCCCAAATCCTTATTGTCTCCCTTCCATCTATCTATCCTCTTGCTTTGCTTTAGGGCAGAGGTAGGCAACCTTGGCTCTTTTATGACTCGTGGACTTCAACTCCCAGAATTCCTGAGCCAGCCATGCTGAGGGGAAAGGGAGAGGTTTCCAAACTGAGCCATGCTGGCTCAGGAATTCTGGGAGTTGAAGTCTGGTAGTCATAAAAGAGCCAAGGTTGCCTATCTCTGCTTTAGGGCATGCCATTTAATTGGGGGGGAGGGAGCATGTTTACTTTCATTTGGGATAACTTTCGCTTTCTGCTTTCCTTCTTCCACCTCTATCCACTTGAGAAAGGAATGAGTCTCCCTTATCAGGGAGACGATTGCAAAAGCTGGAGAAGACCTTGAGATGCCCGCCAACTGTGCCAGTTACCGGCTCTTTGTGCCACCTGTGGATTGGCTGGATTTCAAATGGTCATTATGATCTTTGATGGGAGGAGGAATATTGCTGGTTTAATTGCATCGTTCAAGTGGGATTTTCCCCCAGATCTCGCCTTGACTTCCCTACTGTCACTGACCCCTAATAAAAGTTTCCTTTTGAGACAATGCCCGTTTCAAGAGTTCTGCTTTCTTGGGTGGTTAGCTGAGGTGGGTCCTTACACTGAAGCTCAGTTATGTGACTGCAGAGGGGGCCCAACTATCAGAATTCCGAAGTCCACTTTCTGGGGTCAGTCGTAACTTCAAATGGTCGCTAAGTGCCCAGTTGTACGTCGAGGACAATTGTACTTATCGGTGTTGTCCAGCTTTACAATTCTCTTATACCACCCCATTATTGTTCCTTTCCCCCCCTCCACAACTGACTGCTTAACTCTCGATTACCCACTTGAATCACAAACAAAACTACGAGCGGTTTCCTAGTAGACAATTCAGCCAGCAATTGGCAAGAAGGGGCAAAAATCAAAGGCAAGACCTTAAAAAGTAGAATCGGTTCCTAAAGAAATGTCAGATTAAAAACACCTGGAAAGGTGGGCAAGCAGGTTTCCTAATGGAGATAAGTGTGATTCTACACCCATTTACAATGTCTCTTGTTACTGAAATTATTTATTTTTGTTAATTTATACCCCGCCTTTATTACTTATACAAATGAGTCAAAGCGGCGAACACATCCAACACACCTTCCTCTTCCTGTTTCTGCACGACAACCCTGTGAGGTGGGTTGGGCTGAGAGACAGTGACTGGCTCAAAACCTGCAGCTAACTTTTACAACTAAGGAGGAACCTGAACTTACAGTCTTCTACTTTTTAGTCTAGTACAGACATGTCAAACTCGCGACATCACGTGACGTCCTGCAACGTATCGGGACAGTGTCCGGCCCACAGGCCGGCAATTTGACACCCCTGGCCTAGTACCTTAACCACGAGACCAGGGGTGGGGAACCTATGGCATGTGTGCTGGAGGCAGCACTCTGAGCCCTCTCTGTGGGCATGTGCGCTGTCACCCCAGGCCCGCCTCTACCCGTAGCCCCCTCACCAGCAGCCCCCCCGGAGAGTCGCCCACGAGTGCAGCCCGCACGGAGCAGCACAACCAAGGACATGGCAGCCGAGCAGCAGGGACAAGACTCCGCCCTCGTGCCCCGTCGTGTGCAGTTGATGCTGCAGGGCGCAGGCAGAGAGCATAGCCGCCATGGCGCTGCTGGGCTGCCAGGGCAATCTGCGGTGGGCTGTGGAGGCGGTGAGTGGCCCTGCGGGCGGGGCGCAGCCAGTTTTTGGGTACTCGGTCTCTAAAAGGTTTGCCATCACTGCACTAGACCAATTATACACAGTAAGCAGACCTAGGAATGGATGTTTAATTTGTGTAATCAATACACAGAGATGACTGTGGCCCCCATTTTTTTCTTTTTTCTCTATTAAGTATGTAAAACGCCAGTAGCAAAATAAGGAAACCCGTAATATATTATCGATATTGTCAATAATATTAAAACACATAATCACAGATAGATTCTTACTGTTCTTGAGCACGCTAGAAAATTCCTGCCCGCCTCTCTTCTTGAACTCAGAGAAGGTATCTGGCTGTGGAATTTGGTTGGCTATTAAGAGAGCCTTCTGCAGCTTGATTCGGCTTTCCAGGAGCTGATCCCACAGGGCTTTGGGAGAAATAAAGAAAGAGAGGGTGAGGGGAGGAGGGAGAGAAAAACACAAAACTTTAGCTGTCATTCATTTGTTGTAGCTGTAATTTTGAACAGAGCAGACTCATCACGGAAACGGGTTTCACAATTCCATTTTTTTTTCCTGCCTTATCTAAATTCCTTGGAGGGAAAGCAGAAACTGCTTTTCCAAGCATGGTAGCCATTTTTATTCAATTCAAGCAAAATACAGAAGCTTAGGTTTCTCCCGTTTCTCTTCCACCTTCATCTCCGTGTGTTTAAATCAGCGGTTCTCAACCTATGGGTCGCGACCCCATTTGGGGTCGAATGACCGTTTCGCGGGGGTCGCTGGACACCGCGGTCTGCCATTTTGTTGTTTTTTTGTTGTTGTTTTTTGTTTTTTTCGTCGCGCGCGCGCTGCACATACGCGATTCGGGCCGTCGCACGCGCGCACCGCGCATGCACGGTGCAGGCCGTCGCGCGCGCAGCGCATGCGCGGTCCAGGCCGTGTCGCGTGCACGCCGCGCATGCGCGGATTGGGCCGTCCCGGTCCGCCATTTTGTTTTTTATTTTTTTTCCGTCGCGCGTGCGCCGCGCATACGTGGTTCGGGCCATCGCACGCACGCCGCGCATGCGCGGATCGGCCCATCGCAGTCCATCATTTTGTTTTTTTGGTTTTTTTGTTGCGCGCGCGCCGCGCATGCGCGGATCAGCCCGGTGCGGGCGCGCCGGGGTCGCGCCGGGGTCGCGCTGCGCATGAGCGGGGCAAGTGGGGTCTCAACCTGAAAAAGGTTGAGAACCACTGGTTTAAATGATTAGATGAATTTCCCTCCTGAGGCAGTTAAAACAACAAGGCCCTATCAGAACAAGGAAAGGGATGTAAAAGAAAATAAAAAAGAAAAACCAGCCACAAAATCTTCTACAAAAATCTTCTCAGCAATTTTATGGAATACGGCAGGGGTCCCCAACCCCCAGTCCATGGACCAGTACCAGGGCGCGGTATGCCAGCAACCAGTCCACACAAAGGAGTTCCTTCTGGGTTTTGGCCAGACGTGCCATCCCCAGGCAAACCATTGGTTTGCTTAATGACCATGGCGTTTGCTTAACGACCCTGGCAAAAAAGGTTCGTAAAATCAGGAAAAATCTATTACGATCATAACTCGAGGAGTAGCTGCATTCTTATATAAATACATTTTACTGGATGAGAATGCCCCAGAAGCAGAACTATAGGAGGTATCTTTAAAACTAAAATAGATTTTAGATTGTGAGTACTAATCATGCAGGGGAAAAACTTTGGGCCAGTCACTCTCTCTCAGCCCTAGGAAAAGAGCAGTGGCAAACCATTTGTCACCCAGGTTCATTTGAAACAAACCTGGCTGAATCCATTTTTTTCGTTCTGAGTTGCCACATAGATGAGGGGAGAAGAGGGGGGAAGTACTATTTCTCGGAGTCCTAGTGGACAATCACCTAAATAGGAGCCAGCCGTGTGCTGCAGCTGCCAAAAAAGCCAACACAGTGCTGGGCTGCATTAACAGAGGGATAGAATCAAGATCACATGAAGTATTAATACCACTTTACAAATGCCTTGGTAAGGCCACACTTGAAATACTGCATCCAGTGTTGGTCACCGTGATGTAAAAAAGATGTTGAGGCTCTAGAAAGAGTGCAGAGAAGAGCAACAAAAGTGATTAGGGAATGTGAGGCTAAAACATATAAGGAACGAGGGTCGAAATAGCCTTGTTCGGAGGCTCTGCGACACGGGACCTGTAAAGCCGCCAAAACAACGCAAAACAGCTGTTTTTCGCGGCGGAAAAAACCCCTCCTCGGTAGGAGAAGGGGCAAAGAGCTGTGAGTGGGGGTTGAGATCCTCTGAAAACCCCCCGAAAAAACATTCGGGGGGGGAAGAAAGAAGACTCCCCGTGAGCTCACAATAGCTCCAGCCCGGCGCAGCATCTGTCAGCTGACAGACCAAGACGCTGAGACCAGCCACCACTCGAGGAAAACTTCTCAAAGAAGCACAGAGATTGACAGACTGAACGCAGGAGCTTAAAAAGCAAGTATTTCTTATGTTTTACCTCGGATCAATTACGTCCACAATAAACAAAAGGTACCCAAAATGGCGACCACTTTTAATTTAAAGTGAAAGTGACCGGAAGAGAAAGGCGAAAGAGAAACTGTAATGCGAAAGAGACCTCTAGAGGGCAGCAGAGACACATAACTTAAAAACTTTGCAAAATAAACCTAAGGATGTATATAAGCTCTCCAGAAATGACAACGAAAGAATTAAAAGATGCAACGTCAACAACTTTTGAAAAAATAAGGAGAAAGATGGACATGATAATAGACATGTATGAGAAAAGGTGGGAAGAAAGGATGAGGACGATGGAGGCAGTGGAACAAAGCAGAGAAGTGGAGAAGATGGTGGAAGATCAAAGCAAAGCAGTTATTGAGGACTTGGACCAAACCGGAGAAACAGTACAAACGCACAGTGGGAAAATGAGAGAAGATATTGGGAGAAATTCGAAGAGGGTGTGGGAAGGGGTTGAAGAAAAGATGGAAGAGGTGGAGAGACAAGAAGAGAGACAACTTACTGAAATGAAAAGTGAGGTGCAAAACCACTCAACTATGATGTACTATCGCCAGATGATGACAGCAATTAGGGGCAAGAGACTGGAAAAATCCCCAAATGAGAAACAAGAAGATTTGAAAAGAATTGTTATAAAAGCATTGGAAAAATATCTAGGAGAGGAGGCTAAAAATTTCTCTTGGCAAACTGACAGAATCCATAGAGTATGGCTTATATGGAAATCCACCTGGCAGAGGAAGAAACCCAGAAGAAACTTAATATTTTATGCAAGGAATTAAAGGCAAAGAATTATGGACTGATTTAAGGACTACCGGTAAGTGTAAGAGCAAGAGACATGAGAGGGTGATTAATAGAAGATATATATTAAAATAGACTAAGAATGTACGCGTTGAAGGGAGGGGTGTATCGACATGAAAATTATTAATTTTAATAAGAAGACTTGTTTGTTTGATGTACAATGGATAGATCTGAAAAGAAGTGAAACTTAAAATTTTTAAAATGTAGTTGGCTTATAGTTAAACTTTGATATACGGAGTGAAGAAGGTCTACAAATTTAAAATGATTGTATTAAGTTGAATGGCTTTAACTTGAATTTTTTCTTTGTTTACATGTACAAATGGATATCTAATAATAAAAAAAAATAAAAAAAACCATATAAGGAACCATTGCTGGAACTGGTTATGTCTAGTCTAACGAAGAGAAGGACGAGGGGGGACATGGTAGCAGTGTTCCAATATCTCAGGGGCTGCCACAAAGAAGAGGGAGTCAAGCTATCCTCCAAAGCGCCTGAAGGCAGCACAAGAAGCAACGGATGGAAACTAATCAAGGAGAGAAGCAACCTAGAACTAAGGAGAAACTTCCTGACAGGGACAACAATTAACCAGTGGAACAACCTGCCTCCAGAAGCGGTGAATGCTCCAACACTGGAAGTTTTGAAGAAGAGACTGGACAGCCATTTGTCTGAAATGGTATAGGATTTCCTGCCTGAGCAGGGGGTTGGACTAGATGACCTCCAAGGATCCTTCCACCTTTATTGTTGTTGTTGTTGTCTACACACAAAGTACATGTCCCATCACCAAAAAAGGTCCCTGCTACCTTGAAAAGGGGTCTCTATTGGCTCTCAACCCAGGAGACCACGAAGACCTCACCTAAAAACAAAAGAGACCCTCCTACTCACCTATTTGGTTCTTCACGGCTTTTCCCTTCGCCACTTCTTCAGCTGCTTTGCCTTGCGAGTGAGTCAAGAGGATTCCAACTTCTGGATCCCTGTCAGCCTCTTTCATTTCCTCCTCACTCTGCTTCGTGCTTTCCTGTGAGTCACTTCCACCTTCCTGGTCTTCTCCTGAGCTGGCTTCCTCTTCTTCCTCGCTTCCAAGCTCATCCATCCCTTTGGCAAAATTCTCAAAGTCATCAATGGCTTGGAAACTGAAGGCTGGTTTTTTCAGCGTGTTGGACAGCTTTTTCTCTTCTTCAGCATCACTGGCTGCCTCTTCCTCTTCCTCTTCCTCCTCTGATTCTGGGCTCTCATCTTCAGCCAGAATTTCACTGTCAAGATCACCTTCGTCTGTCTCCTCACCTGATGTTTCTTCATCTACCAATTAGAAAACACAATGGTTAAGATGGGTGGAAGTTCGGACTTACAGTTGCAACTACTCATAACCTGCAACGTAATTCTTGACCAAGAATATGATTTTTAAGAAAGTAACCAGCCAGAGTATTTATAACTCTTTTCTTTATTTTATAACCTACACGCGAATTGCAGGATGAACTAGCTCCCCAATTATCTAATCTCCAAAGAGATTAGATGCACTTTATAAAGATTCTAGTGCAGCGGTTCTCAACCTGTGGGTCGCGACCCCATTTGGGGTCGAACGACCATTTCACGGGGGTCGCCAAACACCGCAGTCCGCCATTTTTTTCCCCTCGGCCGGCACAGGAGGCAGCACTGCGCATGCGCGGGGAAGCACTGTGCATGCGCGATGCGGGCGTTGCGCATGCGTGATGTGGGCATTGCGCGTGCGCTGCGCATGCACGATGCGGGCATTGCGCCACACATGCACAATGCGGGCTGTCGCGCCGCACATGCGCAATGCGGGCCATCGCGCGCACCGCGCATGCGCGATGCGGGCCATCGGGCTGCGCATGCGCGATGCGGGCCGTCGCGCACGTGCCACGCACGCGCGATGCGGGCCGTTGCGCCACGCATACGGGCCGTCACACGCGCACCGCACATGCAAGATGAGGGCCGTTGCGCTGCGCATGCACGGTGTGGGCCATTGCGCGCACTGCGCATACATGATGCGGGCATTGCGCCGCACATGTGCGGTGCAGGTCGGGGTCGCGCCAGGCATGCGCGGCGCAGGGCGGGGTCTCAATCTGAAAAAGGTTGAGAACCGCTGTTCTAGTGACATCAACAGGTTCCCCCCCAACATTTCATCAGTTAAGTGAATAAATGTGTACACACGTGTGCAAATAATCCTTGATGTATGACCACAATTGAGCCCAAAATTTATGTTGCTAAGTGAGACATTTGTTAAGTGAATTTTAGCCCATTTTGCAACCTTTCTTGCCACACTTGTTAAGTGTATCGTTGCAGTTGTTGAGTTAGTAGCACGGTTGTTAAGTGAATCTGGCTTCCCCATTGACTTTGCTTTGTCAGAAGGTCGCAAAAGGGGATCACGTGAGCCCGGGATGCTGCAACGGTCATAAATATGAGTCAGTTGCCAAGCATCCGAATTTTGATCATATAATGATGGGGATGCTGCAATGTTGTTAAGTGTGAAAAATAGTCGTAAGTCACTTTTTTCAGTGCTGCTATAACTTAGAACGGACACTAAATGAACTGTTGTTAAGTCAAAGACTACCTGTATATTAAAACACAAAAAAGGCACCCGTTTCTGAACCCAGGAAAGGTTACTACAAGGAGATATGCTTTGCTGAAAAAGGCTTAGCCCACACAACCTTTTCAAAAGGTTGTAAGTCAAGGACTATCTGTATGCAGAACAGGTGAATATTTTATATCTCAACTCCAGGATCGTATGCAAATAAAGATAAGAACAACCAGGATTCCCCAACTGAAATCTCCCAGCAGATTCTTGCCTGCATACCTAACTTTTTTGTAAAATTGCCCTAACCCAGGGGTTCTCAACCTTGGCAACTTTAAGACTTGTGGACTTCAACTCCCAGAATTCCTCAGCCAGCAAAGCTGGCTGAGGAATTCTGGGAGTTGAAGTCCACAAGTCTTAAAAGTTGCCAAGGTTGAGAACCCGTGCCCTAACCCCTATCTCAAAAGTTATACATTTTTCTTCCCTTACAATGTCAACAGAGCACAGAAATCTTAATAAACCTAATGTATCATACATTAAGCCGCCCTGGGTCTTCGGAGAAGGGCGGCATATAAATTGGAATAATAAATAAATAAATAAATAAATAAACTCAATACCATCTGGAAATTTTGGGCTATTAAAATTAACAGAAATTATATGTACATTCTACACATCTCTTCCCCAAAGCATCACTTCTTGCATTTTCCACATTACGAGGCATGTGGAGTACCAACCTCACGTTTTTTGGCCCAAAGGGACAACTGGAAAATCTCCAGCCGATTAAAATCTCACACTTATCCACAGCAGGAGCTGGACTGATTATCAGAGCCATTGATTAGCTGACAGCCTTTCCCATTAAATAATGAGATAATGGGTGAGTATTGCAAGGTGATCACGGTCCCTTATCCACGTCTTTATAAAGAGAGGAGGAGGAGGTGTTGTACATGAGAAAGATACAGCCCCAGCGAGATCCGTTAGTATAAAAAATGGGCTGCCAATTTCTTTCCCGCCAGTCTGATGTGGCTCCTGTTCTGTCTGATAGCAGGCTTCCCCACTGATAAAGGTTTCCCCTGTCCAGGGGGCTCCTCATTTCCATTTCTTAGTCAAGGGAGCCAGCATTGCCCAAAAACATTGCCGTGGTCATACACCAAAGGTGCACAGAACGCTGTTACTTTCCCACTGGAGTGGTATCTATTTATCTACTCGCATTTTCATGCTTTCAAACTGCTAGGTTAGCAGGAGCTGAGGATGGGTTCACCCAGTAATGGGATTCAAATACCAGAACATCCAGTTCTCTGCCTGGATGCAGGCCTGGGCCTCTGAGGCCTAGCATGGACTTCTGGAAGTGACATCCATGCACTTCCTGTGGGCTGTTCTAGGCCTGGGAGGCCTCCTTGAGGCCTCTGAGGCCTAGAACGGACTTCCAGAAGTGACATCAGCGCACTTCCGGCAGGCCGTTCTAGGCCTGGGAGACCTCCTCCAGGCCTCCGAGGCCTAGAATGGACTTCCAGAAGCCGTATGGATTCAGCCAGTTCTCCGGACTCAACAAAATTTAGCTACTGGTTCTACCGAACCGCTGCGAACTGGCTGAATCCCATCACTGGGTTCACCTCATCGCATGGCACTTGGGTCTCAAACCCAGGCAGACAGCTTTCCAGCTGACAGGCTCAGCGTGTTTACCCACTGAGCCACCGCGCTGAGAAGTGTACCAATCTTCGATCAATAGCTATGCTCTTTTGCTAGAATAGATATGTCAAACACAAGATCCGGGGGCCAGATGCAGCCCGCGAAGTGGTTTCATGCAGCCCACAAAGCCATCCTGGAAACAGTGAGGGAACGGGCCCCGCTGTCTTGACCCTGGCCCAGGCCAGCCGGGAGCCAATGCAGAATTTTGTGGTGGCCATCTTGGCACTTGCCCTGGTGGACCATGCCTTGGCACTTGCCCTGGTCCCAACTCCTTCTGCCAGAGACCCTCAGATCTGTCCCACTCCTGCCCAGGCCCCCAGAGGCACCCTTGACGCAAATGATGTAGAACTGGCCACACCCACTTCATCCACGCCCACCCAGTAGGCTGCACCCACTCTGGCCACACCCCCGCCAGGGTAACCGCAATGCTGATGCGGCCCTCAGTGAAATTGAGTTTGACATCCCTGTGCTAGAACCTCCAAACCACCTCAAGGTGCCCACTGAATGTGGCAATTAAAATACCCAAGGACTTGGCTGAAAAGAAGGACCAGCTCATAAATAAATCATCCTTGACTTATGACTGGTCACTTAGCAACCATTCAAATTACAGTGGACCTTCCTGGGAATATTTATAATCCAGTTCCAAACTTCCAACAGCCACCACCCCCTGGTCACATGACCAGACTTCAAGGACTTGTCATCCAGGCCTCATTATGCCTGTTTGTAACATCCCACAGTCACGTGACTGCATTTTACAATGGCTTTATTTCTGTTTTTAGCAAAAGCAGCCCAAAACCAACCATTGGTTCACTTAGTGACTGCCACATTCCCTTAGTGCAGGGGTTCTCAACCTTGGCAACTTTAAGACTTGTGGACTTCAACTCCCAGAATTCCTCAGCCAGCAAAGCTGGCTGAGGAAATCTAGGAGTTGAAGTCCACAAGTCTTAAAGTTGCCAAGGTTGAGAACCCCTGCCTTAATGACTACCACCAAAAAAATGATATAAAATCAGGTTGGTCACATGGGTCATCCACTTTACGACCGTCATGACTTAAGACCATAATGGGCAGGTTCCATTACATTGTAACTCGAGGGCTACTTGTAATTTCTGAGGAAAATCTATACAGGTAGTCCTCGACTTATGACCACAATTGAGCCCAGAATTTCTGTGGCTAAGTGAGAAATTTGTTAAGCGAGTTTTGTCCCTATTTTATGACTTTTCTTGCCACATTTGTTAAGTGCATCACTGCCATTCTTAAGTGAGTAACATGGCTGTTAGGTGTCTCTGGGTCTTTCCCATTGACTTTGCTTGTCAGAAGGTGGCAAAATGGGATCACGTGACCTGGGGGACACTGCAATCGTCATAAATATGAAGCAGATGTTAAACGTCCAAATGTAAATCACTTATTTGTTTTATTTGTATTTATTTGTTTTAATTTCTATGCCACCCTATTCCAGGAACTCAGGGCGGCTCACAGCATTGACCACAGGATGCTGCAACGGTTGTGAAAAATGTTCACTTTTTTCAGTGCGGTTGTAACTTTGAACGGTCACTAAATGAACTGTTGTAAGGCGAGGACTAGCTGTATAGACTCTACTACAGATTTAAACTTTGATTTTTTAATGTGCAGGGCACCAGACATAATAAAATCCATACTCTGGAAAGAATAGGGAACTTTGTAATTTGTATTCAAGACTGCCCGCGTGGTGTGACTGATCAAAGAATAGGGCAAGGGAGAGAATCTCTCTGCTATTGCTTCACATCATAACATGGTCAATTTATGTCAATAAGAAACAGGCCTCTATTATCCTTTTATTATTTAAAGTGTTTGCATACCATCCGTTATGCAACAGATATTACGACATCGAAGGAATAACTCAAATATATCATAAAAGTCAGGCCATTAATAAAATGAGGCAGCAAGGAAAGGCGTGCAGCAAGTGAAGACATTTTTCAAATTAAAGAGCTTGGGAAGATAAACACTGTTTTAAACCTGAATATTTAAGGAGAGAATTGTAATGAAGGGCCCTAAGACACTTCCCTGCCTCACTTTAAACACACAGAGCAGCCTGACTGGGTAGAACGAGTTATCATTTCACGCTGCCCGCTGTCCATAACAATCCTGAATAAAACTTCAGCTCTGAAAGAATGGATGCCAGATGCCAGCCAGCTGGACATAAATGGGGTACACCTCCTAGTCCCTATTTGACCCCCAACATTTAGCATCCAGAGCTCAAGTGCTGCCAAATGTGGGTTTTCTCTGGCCGATGTTACTGGCAGATCTCCAAAAGCTGACAGGAGTGAAGAGAATAAATTTAATCCCTGCAGATGCCAGCCAAGGATGCCACTCATCCTTCGCTCAGCTTGGCACTAATCTCCCTAGCTCTCAAGAGAAAAATTCCCAATCGGACCATCCAAGGTCCTCTAAACAGGAGTTGCCGGCAGGTGTACCCAGGTCATTTACGTTATGAATAGCTTGTTACAGGTAGTCCTCCACTTACAACGATTCGTTTAGTGAACGTTCGAAGTTTATTTATTTATTTATTTTTACGGTTTTTATACCGCCCCCCCTCCCAAAGGACTCGGGGCGGTGTACAGCCCAATTAAAAAACATCAACATACAAAAAGTAAAATTATTAAAAAAATAGATTAAATAATTTGGCCCAATCATTTAAAAACCCAATATAGAATCTTAAAAGCTCAATCCCCTAAAAACAATTATGGCCTTGTTGGTACCGGAGCTACTATCCCAGGCCGGCTTGTCGAAATAGATATGTTTTTAATTCTCGACGGAAGGAACGCAATTCCGTCATCGTACGGAGTTCGGGGGGGGGGAGCTCGTTCCAAAGCATTGGAGCTCCCACAGAGAAGGCCCTCCCCCTGGGGGTCGCCAGCCGACATTGTCTGGCCGACAGCACCCTGAGGAGACCCACTCTGTGGGAGCGTACCGGACGGCGGGAGGTATTTGCTGGCAGAAGGCGGTCCTGTAAATATCCGGGTCTGATGCCATGGAGCGTTTTAAAGATGGCCACTAACACCTTGAAACGCACCCGGAAGGCCACCGGCAACCAGTGCAGCTCGCGCAGGAGCGATGTTACATGGGAGCGCCATGACGCTCCGGTCACTATTTATTTATTTTATTTATTTATTTATTTATTCAGATTTGTATGCCGCTCCTCTCCGAAGACTCGGAGCGGCTTACAACATATATATATAAACAATTGAACAAATCCAAACAACATTAAAAATACAAACCCCATACATACTCATCAATCACACCACAATCAACAATCATCCCCAGGCCTGCCGGCAGAGGTAGGTTTTTAAATTCTTTCGGAAGGCCAGGAGGGTCGGAGAAACGCGGACTTCAGGAGGTAGTTGGTTCCAGAGGGTGGGCGCCGCAACAGAGAAAGCCCTCCCCCTAGGGCCCGCCAGACGACATTGTTTCGTTGACGGGACCTGGAGGAGGCCGACCCTGTGCGCTCTCACCGGTCGTAGAGAAGTATGTGGCAGAAGGCGGTCCCATAAGTATCCTGGTCCCACTACCCGCGTGGCCGCATTCTGGGCCAGCTGAAGCCTCCGGGTGCACCTCAAGGGGAGCCCCATGTAGAGAGCATTACAGTAATCCAGCCTGGAAGTGACGAAGGCATGAGTAACTGTGCATAGCGAGTCCCGGTCTAGGAAGGGACGCAACTAGTGCACCAGGTGAACCTGATAGACCATCCTCCCGGCCACGGCCGTCAGATGGTCCTCTAAAGACAGCCGTGAATCCAGGAGGACTCCCTAATTACGAACCCTTACAACGCCACTGAAAAAAGTGACTTATGACTGGTTTTCACACTTATAACTGCTGCAGCATCCTCATGGCCACACGATAAGAATTCGGACACTTGGCAACTGGCAGATATTTATAATGGTTGAATTGTCCCTGGGTTATGTGATCCTTTTTTTCGACATTCTGACAAACCAATGGGGAAGCCAGGTTCCCTTAACAACCATATTGCTAACTTAACAACTGCGGGGACTCACTTAACTGCTGTGGCAAGAAAGATTGTATAATGGGGCAAAACTGACTTAACAAATGTCTCACTTAGCAACAAAAAGTTTTGGCTCAACTATGGTCGCAAGTCAAGGACTACAACCTTGTACAAGTGCGTTGCCCTGCCAGCATTCGCGGGAGTGTTCTTAATGGTTCCCCAATTGAGGTATTATAATAATAATAATAAAGTTGGAAGGGGCCTTGGAGGTCTTCTTGTCCAACCTCCTGCTCAGGTAGGAAACCCTACACCATTTCAGACAAATGGCTTATGACTGGTCACTTAGCAGCCATTCAAATTATAGTGGACCTTCCTGGGGATACTTACAATCCAGTTCCAAAATTCCAACAGCCACCACCCCCTGGTCACATGACCAGACTTCAAGGACTTGTCATCCAGGCCACATTATGCCAGTTTGCAGCATTATTTATTTATTTATTTATTTATTTATTTATTTATTTATTTATTTATTTATTTATTTATTTATTTATTTGGGTTTATATGCCGCTCCTCTCCGGGGATTCGGAGCGGCTAACAACATATATATATAACAATAAATTACAATAAAAAAAAACCAAACAGCGATATCTAAAAAATACAATAAAACACACATTCAATTCAACAATCAACCACAATCATCCCCAGGCCTGCCGGCAAAGATGAGTTTTTAGATTTTTCCGGAAGGCCAGGAGAGTCGGAGAAACGCGGACTTCAGGAGGCAGTTGGTTCCAGAGGGCGGGCGCCACAACAGAGAAAGCCCTCCCCCTAGGGCCCGCCAGACGACATTGTTTCGCTGACGGGACCCGGAGGAGGCCAACCCTGTGCGCTCTACAATAGCAGTCACATGACAAGTTTCTTCTTTAAAACTTCCAGTGTTGCTACATCAGACTGGCGGGAATGACTTACAATGATTTATTTTGTGAACAAAGTTACAACAGCACTGGAAAAAAAAGTGACTTATGACTGTTTTTCACATTTACGACTACTGCAGCATCCCCATGGTCACATGATCCAAAATTCAGACGCTTGGCGACCGATTCATATTTATGACGATTGCACTATCTCGAGGTCATGTGATCACCTTTTTGGCAATCCGAGTCTCACTGGCTCAAGGTTGACTCAGCCTTCCACCCTTCCAAAGTTAGTAAAATGAGGACCCAGATTGTTGGGGACTCTGTAAACTGCTTAGAGAGGCCTGTAGAGCATTGTGAAATGTGCATATAAGTGCTATTGCTAAACTCAATGGGGAAGCCAGATTCACTTAACAACCGTGTTACTAATTTAACAACTGCAGTGGCTCGCTTAACAAATGTGTCAAAAAAGGCCGTAAAATTAAGAAATGTCTTAGCTTAGCAACAGAAATTTTGGGATCAATTGGGTCGTAAGTCAAGGACCACCTGTACTTCATTCTTCCTGGCAAAGTTTTTAACCATGAGCCAAGCGGTCGTGTCAAACCTCTTTCATCACTGAATTGAGACCACCCAATTAATGCTTGTGATGTAGCAGCTCATGGGTGCGGCATGCAGCATTCGGAAGAATTTATTTCCTCTCAGCATTAGTAGAGAGTAAGAAAGATGACTTTGACAAAGATACTCAAGAGAGGCTGGAGCATTTTTACATGCAGAACAACCAGATAAAGATTCAGAAGTGGCTTAGGAAATTTACCGGTAGTCCTCGAGGTACAATCATTTGTTTAGTAGCCATGACTGGTGTTTTTATCCAGCATTAGACTATAGTTAATGTATTTTTATTGTCAGGTCAGTATGATTCAGTTTTTCTGAAGCTAGCTAGTTTTCTTTTATACTGTCTGTAAAACTAGGCAGGCCTTGCTCACCCATTGATTACAGCATTAATGGTAATATATTGCTATGTCTTCTTGTGTTGGTTCTGTTTAGTTTTGTTTTATTTGAATGTTTAATTTATGTGCTGACCTTCGGCTGTAATAATAAATTGATTGACTTATGACTGTTTTTCCGTGTTCACAACCACTGCAGCATCCTCATGGTCGTATGATCAAAATTTAGGCACTTGGCAACCAGTACATACTTAGGATCTCTACCCACATCAACAACCAAACAGCATCAGTTTGATTGGAGCAACACTCAATTAATCATCGGCCAGGCTACCCCATGCCACGCTCATGAGTTCATGGAAGCCTGGCCCTCCACACGCAATTCCATCCACAGACACATTGACCTACAACCAGCTTACACACCCCTCAGAATCCAAGTCAACCGCACAGCCAACCAGAGGCAGCAACAACCTTCAACCAACACACACAAGCTCCCCTCTCCACCAGCAGTTCACCTCCCAATGACCCTGACCTGATGTAACTTACCCATCACAAGATCTATCACAAGACTCACTGATGACTCACACCTGACCCATCACAAGACCCTCACTCAACGCACCCACACCGGAAGCCCTTATAAATAGAAGAACACTGGTACTGACATCCCCTAAACCAGGGGTCTGCAAACTTGGCCCTTTTATGACTTGTAGACTTCAACTCCCAGAATTCCTCAGCCAGCGTGCCTGGCTGAGGAATTCTGGGAGTTGAAGTCCACAGGTCCTAAAAGGACCAAGTTGGAAGACCCCTGCCCTAAACTCCGCTGAAGATGTTACCTCTAGCCTGGTAAATGAAACGTTCGGGAACCAACCCACAAGCTCAGAGAACGAACCTTCACCCTCATATAATTATTGTTTGCAGATCCCAAATCTTTTTTTTTTTAAATATATTTTATTAATTTTATAATTTTAACAAAAAAAATACATAAAATCCCAGAATAAAAACTTATTAAAAAACCTAGATGTACAACTCAAGATAATACATCCTCTTCCATCTTTCAACATACAAAAGTTTAAATGCCTACACTTACCGGTAGGTGTTGCCCGGACGGCACCCCCTACACCACATCCACCCTCTTTCTTCCTCCCTATCTTCTCCTACTTCCCCCTTCCTCCATCTCTCTCCTTCCCTTTCTCTCCACTTCGCCTCTTCTGCCCCAACCTTCCTACTTCCCTCTCCCCTCTCTTACTCTTCCCTCTCACCCCCCTTCAGATGTAGTCCAGAGGTACTGTCCGAGCAACTCCTCTCTCTCAGTAAGCATTTTTTATTATATATTACAAATATTACAGTTGAGTACAAAACAATCTAACAATCTAACACCCTCCCCAACATACCCCCCCCAGCTTCCCAAAGTGAGTACAGGGTAAACAAAATTAATATATAAATCCTAATAAAAATTTAACTATATGCTAAAAACAATTTCTTGGATTGATATTTCCCTTGGATATACTCTATCCATTTTTTCCACTCCAACATATATTTTTCATTTGAGTGGCAGATCCCAAATCTTGTGAGCATTCTGCACAGGACATGCTGCACAATGGGGTCATGTGATCACCATAATCACATGACCCCTGCATAAGGCACTCTGAGTAAGAATATACTATGCAGGGGTCATGCGTTCACCATTTGTAACCTTCCCAGACAACGTCCAACAAGCAAAGTCAATGAGGAAAGACAGATCTGCTTAACAACTGCATGGTTCACTTCATAATTGTGGCAAAAAAGGTCATAAAGAGTGGCAAAACTCACTTAACAACTGCCTTGCTTAATAACAGAAATTTTGGTTAAGTCGAGGACTACCTGTACAGCAATTTCCAACTACTACCACTCCATCAGGTTGCTTCTCCCTCACCAATAAGGATATAAAGCACACCCAGGAAAACTTTTAACTAACTTTTTAAAAGCAATAAACTAAAGTTGCTTTAGCTATTATTATTATTAATAATAATAATAATAATCCTGGATCATTTTCTTGCATGCTCCTTTATGAGACACAAATTCCTGACATTTTTTGGGCCAGGACAGCACGAATACAGTGGCACCTTGGTACTCAACTACTTTGAAACGCATCGAATTTGGCACTCGGTGCATTTTGATGCAAACATTTTGTCCTGGTAACTCATCATCACCATTTGTTTGGTACTCAAAGTGCAAAGTAGAACTTCCCAGGGTCGGCTGCCTTTTGACTCCCGGTATTCCTTATGGCAGGGGTCCCAACCTGTGGGCCACGGGCCGGTACCAGCCTGTGGCCTATTGGCCACCGGGCTACGGGAATGGCTGGCAAGTGTGCACACATGTGCATGCATCCTCCCCACTTGCGCTACTGCCACCGCGCAGCTGCTAGTGGCCCCATTCGTGCATGCATGGGGGCCGCCATCATCACGCGGGCGCTAGTGGCCCGTTTGTGCATGCGTGCGGGTGCTAGCGGCCCTTGTCCGTGTGTGGGGGCGCTAGTGGCCTGTTTGCACATTCACCGGCACTGCCACTAGTGCTGTCATGGGTTCAGGCAGCCCACTTGCGCATGCGCACGGGTGCTAGCGCCACCGCTGTGCACGCACCTGTTTTGCACAAGCGCACGTACATTTCTCTGATCCTCCCTTTCCCTCCAGGCTGCCAACTCCGAAAGGCTGGGGAGCTCTGCCTTATGGGGAAAATGTATTTGGTACTCATCACAACTCCTGGAACCAATTCACGATGAGTACCGAGGTACCACAATTTTGCAAGGTAGATGCAACCTGGCCATGGCTGTCAAAACCACAGCACTTTGGCTAGAAAATAAAATCAGAAAACAACTCACCCGACACCTCAGCTGACCCCCACAACTCTTCTTCTAAGGCTTTGCGGGATGTGGCCTTCCCTTGGTACCGCTTATCAGCATCCAAAAGCTGAGAGGCAATTCCTTTCCGTATTTGTCCCACAGAAAGGACTTCTTCATCAAGGTTTCCTTCGTCAAACTTGTCAATCACTTTGGCTGCGGTAGCTGTAGAAAGGAAAACCAAGAGGTGGTTATTTTGGGTTCCATTTCATCCTTTCTCAACAGACTCTTGTAGCATGACGCCATAGGTCAGGGGTCTTCAAACTTGGCCCTTTTATGACTTGTGCCTGGCTGAGGAATTCTGGGAGTTGAAGTCCACAAGTCATAAAAGGGCCAAGTTTGAAGATCCTTGCCATAGGTTCAATTTGGCTGAGCTTCACACCCCTTTTGGTTACTTTATGACGCAATACAGATAGTCCTCGACTTACAACAGTTCATTTAGTGACTGTTCAAAAGTTACAACAGCACCCAAAAGAGGGGTTTTTTTGACCGTTCTTCACATGGCCGTTGCAGCATCCCCATGGTTACATGATCAAAATGTGGATGCTGGGCAACTGACTCATTATTTATGACTGTTGCAGTGTCCCGGGGTCATGTGATGGTCACTTTTGGTGACCTTCTTAGAAGTAAAGTCAATGGGGAAGCCAGATTCGCTGAACAACCGTGTCACTAACTTAATTAACTGCAGTGATTCACTTAACAATTGTGGCACAAAAGGTCATAAACTGGGACAAAATTCACTTAACAAATGCTTCACTTAGCAACAAAAAATTTGGGCCCTATTGTGGTCGTAAGTCGTTAAGTTGCCTCTGTACAGATCGATGGTGAGACCACACTTGGAGTACTGTGTACAGTTCTGGTCACCGCACCTCAAGAAGGATATAATGGAACTGGGAAAGGTGCAAAAAAGGGCAACAAGAATGATCAAGGAAATGGAGCGCCTCCCTTATGAAACCAGATTGCAACGCCTTGGTCTCTTCAGCCTTGAAAGACGGCGTTTAAGGGGTGACTTGATCGAAGTGTATAAAATCATGCATGGGATAGAAAAGGTGGATAGAGAAAAATTCTTTTCTCTATCACACAATACCAGGACAAGGGGGCACTCCCTGAAGCTCGTAGCTAAGAAAGTGAGGACAAATAAAGGGAAATATTTCTTCACCCAGAGGGTCGTTGGTTTATGGAATTCACTTCCAGAAGGGGTCGTGACAGCTGTCAGCCTTGATAGCTTCAAGGCAGGGCTAGACAGATTCATGGATGCCAAGTGTATCGGTGGTTATTAAAACGGATGTCCATGTGCCGCCTCTATGTTGGTTGAGGCAGGCAGGATTCCCTTGAGTACCATTTGTTGGGGGTCAAGGGAAAGGGAGGGTTTTGCCTTCTCTTTCTGCTCAAGATCCCCATGTACAATTGGTGGGCCACTGTGTGACACAGAATGCTGGACTCGATGGACTTTGGCCTGATTCAGCATGGCTCTTATGTTCTTATGTTCTAAGTTACCTTATAAATCCAGAAAATAGGTTAATTCGGTTATCGAGCCGAGTGTGGTATACAAAGGTAGCAATCAAGCCTCAAACTAATCAAGAGGTCTCCCAACTTGACAACTTGAAGACTTATGAACTTCAAAATCCAGAATTCCTCAACCAGCCAAGATTGCTGGCTGGGGAATTCTAGGAGTCGAAGTCCATAAGTCTTTAAATTGCCAAGTTTGGAGACCCCTGAACTCCTCAACCAGTTTACCAGGCATGCTGTATGAACTCAAGGTCACCTCTGAAGGACATCTGGAAGCTACAGCTGCTTCAAAATGCAGCAGAGCAAGTAATAATGGGCACCTGCCTTTATGTCCAAATGTCACTGCTGTATGTTGTGATTCCTCGCCAGCCAGTGTGCCCGGGCAACTGAGTCTAAGGAATCAGAGGACTCAGAGGAGGGGCCTGGAGTGACATAAGAGTCAGAGGAGGCTCTGAGGAGCTCCAAGACTTACAGTCTGACAAGAAGCCTGGCCCCTCTACTCACGCTCAGGCCGAGACACAGCTGTGCTGGGAGCCTGAGTTGGACAGTGATGAATCACAGCTGGGAGATATCCAGGATGCATAAAACCACCAGCAAGAAAAGAGAGCAGGACAGAGGAATGCAATGGGGCGGCCCCAAAGGCAAAGGAGAAGGCATTAGGAAGCCACGCCTTGGCTGCATAATGAAAGGGAAGGTGTGGGAAGTGCTGATTGCCAAAGGCAACCGTTCGTGTTGAAGACTGAGTTTCTGTGAACTGTGTTTGTTTGCCTTGGACACTGATTCAGGTCTGCGAATAATCAAAGGGGATTGTTTTTTTTTTCCTGCGGTTCCAGCTTGCTTGTTGGAAGAGGGGCTTCTCCTTGTGAGCTTAACAAGGACTCACGTAGGCTGGGACATAACACTATATAACAGTGATGGCGAACCTATGGTACGGGTGCCAGAGGCGGCACTCAGAGCCCTCTCTGTGGGCATGCGCACCATCGCCCCAGTCCTAGGCCTTCAGCTGGGTTTTATAAAACCTTTTCGCTTTAGGCCTCTGCCGCCGTGTGCAAAAAAAAAAAAAAAGTTCAATCAATCAGTCAATTTCAACTTCTCGCTGGGAAAAAAAAGATCTTGCAAAGTTGGAATTGAACGTTTTAGTCCCACCCAGTCTGCCGTTACCACCGTAGCCACGCCCACCCAATGGGCCACACCCACCCAGCACCAGACAATGCATAAGTGGGTTTTGGGTTGCAGTTTGGCCACTCGTTCTCTAAAAGGTTCACTTTAACAGCCAGTTACAGCGGATTCCCCCCCCCCCAAAAGCTACTTACAACGCAGTCGCAAAGTTAGAATCGCTGCAGTGCTCCTGTGGTCATTCACCCTTATGACTGACCGCAGTGCTGCAGAAAGCTCTTGGACCCAGCACTTTCCGCAGTGGTGTGCAGACGGTGTTAGGCAAACAGAACAGAGCCATGTGGTGAGAAGCAGCTACCCCGGTTCGAGGCTACTGGAATTCAATGCGGCCGCTAGGAACCTGGCAGCCAATTCTGGAATCATACCGCGTGGCCCCACACAATGAGGCCATCTGTTCCAGTGATGCAGAAGGCCCCAGAACAGCGGTTCTCAACCTGTGGGTCGCGACCCCATCACGGGGGTCGCCAAACACCGCAGTCCGCCATTTTTTTCCCCATTTCCCCTCAGCCGTCGCGCGCGCGCCGCGCATGCGCGGTTCGGCCTGTCGCGCCACACATGCACGATTCGGGCCGTCGGCGCGTGCCACGCATGCGCGGTTCGGCCCATCATGGTGCGCATGCGCGGTTCGGCCCGTCACGCCGCGCATGCGCAGGTCGGGGTCGCGCCGCGCATGGGCGGTACAGGTGGGGTCTCGGCCTGAAAAAGGTTGAGAACCGCTGCCCCAGAAGGTTTCGGTGAGGAGGATCTAGGATCGGTGGGATGGGAATTGAGTCTAAGGCCTGCAGGGATCTGGTGGGAGGGGGAAAACACCCGTGGAGACCCAAGGAAGGGGCAGGAAGCAGAGCACAGGTAAGACAGGTAATCTTAACAAGCCTGATAAATAAAAAAAATCTCCATATTTCCCCCCTCCAAGATTTGTTTAATATAATCCCATCAATATTCATCACTCAAGTTCCCAATTAAAGAAACACTGAAATATTATACCAGGAAAAGACAACTTGGCAACCCTGGATATGTTACCTGCTAACAAACTCTGCTGGACTTCCAAAAGATATACAGGCAGTCCTCGACTTACGACCACAATTGAGCTCAACATTTCCATTGTTAAGCAAGACAGTTGTTTTTTGCCCTATTTTACAACCTTTCTTGCCACGGCTGTTAAGGGAATCACTGCAGTCGTTAAGTTAGTCACACGGTTGTTAAGTGAATCTGGCTACCTCACTGACTTTTGCTTGTCAGGTCACAAAAGGGGATCATGTGACCCTGGGACATTGCAACCGTCATAAATACATGTCGGTTGCCAAATATCTGAATTTTGATCATGTGACCATGGGGATGCTTGCAACGGTTGTTAAGTATGAAAAGTGATCATCAGTCACTTTTTTTTAGTGCCACTTCAAACAGTCACTAAACGAATCATGATAAGTCGAGGACTACCTGTATGTATATGTATTTTTTTAAAAAAAATGTCCAGAACCTTCCAAGAACAGCCTATGCAGAATACTCAACATTCTGGACATCTTTGGGTTTTTTTGCATCCGTGCTATCATGCGTGGGATTGGAAAACACTACCTACCTGGTATTCAGGATCCTGCTTATAAGCACTTTTATGTGCTTAGAGTTCAAAGCATTGTTAGAGATCCCACACACCCACTTTATGGTCTGTTTCTGTGGCTCCCCTCTGGGAGGAGGTTTCGAAGTATTTCTAGCAGGACCACCCGATTCTGTAATACCTTTGTTCCCTATGCCATGCGTCTGGTAAACTAGCAAGATTCAT
Source organism: Bothrops alternatus (assembly GCA_034064705.1). Lineage (NCBI taxonomy): Eukaryota > Metazoa > Chordata > Lepidosauria > Squamata > Viperidae > Bothrops > Bothrops alternatus. Next base: position 970,630 of record JARGCV010000082.1, on the reverse strand, counting down.
TTTTCTCACCATGCACATGTATACATAACCCGAACTAGACTGTGTTGTTTCTCTGTGTCATATAATATATGTGGGTATATGCATAATTCTGTATTTGTTTATTTATGATGTATTTATGTAGTGCATATTGGAAGTGGTGACCCCTTGAGAGCTGCATGCAATGAAATTTCATTTTAATGTATGCCAATTAGTGTACATTCAAAGTGACAATAAAGTTATTATTCTATTCTATTCTGTTCTGTTCTGTTCTGTTCCACTCCATTATTCTATTCTATTCCATTCCTTCCATTCCATTCCACTCCATTATTCTATTCTATTCTATTCTATTCTATTCTATTCTATTCTATTCTATTCTATTCTATTCTATTCTATTCTATTCTATTCTATTCTATTCTAGTTAACTCTGTGCCTTGTATATAGTATGTTACACGAACCCAGCTAATTACTTTTACTAAGCAAATCATGGACTTGTAAACTCATATCACAATTTGCACCCCATAAATTTATTAAACTATTAAATTTGTTTTGCCACCCATCTCACTGCAATAAAGCCTTCCACTACCAAAATTTTGGAAAATTGCTCTGAAAGTTGAAGGCTTCACCAGGACTGCTGGACCCCTCACTTCTCAGGAATTCGTATCAGCCTTTTCCAATCTAATATTAAAGTGTTTAACCACTGGAGAAAAAATTTGCTTCGGAGAGGCAGTGCTACTGACTCTTAACTGGTTCAGACACAGATGATGTAAAGTATGAATATCACTCAAACAGGGGAGTCTCGGCTGATTAATTTCAATCATGCCAGATAAGTTGTCATAAAACTGCCTATGATTAAAATGCCATTTTAAAGAAGGACAATGCATACATCTGTCCCAGCCAGCATGATTTCAGAAGAGTCATTCTTGTTCATGAGAACTGAGGGAAGAGGCCTCTTCTAATAAAGGGCCTGGCCCAACCATTTTTCATATTATCTTTGTAATATCTAGGTATCTTTGATAATCAGCTACCCAATTAGCTAATTAGAAATAATGAACCTTTTAATCTAATCAATCATCAATTAAACACTGCAGAACTGAGGGATCTGCCCACTATCCAAAGACCAGCATTTCACACCAGGTGGCAGCATCCAATCAACCTTGCGGATCAAGAAAAAGCTAAGAGTTGAAGATGGTTAATATAATAGTTGGATGTTAAGTCATCAGAAGACCTCAAAGTCTTTTGGAAACTGGAGTAGAAAGTTGAAAACTAAACTTTCTCACAATAAAGGATAAATAAATATTTATAGCTCAGGGTTGAAACGAGGGGCCCATGGTGCTCTCTGAGCTTGGTTGTTTTCTTGCAGACATTTCATGACCCAACTAGGTAATATTATCAATGCTAGAAGGGAGTGGGGTTTGTAGAGAGGAGGAGGAGGAGGAGGAGGAGGAGGAGGAGGAGGAGGAGGAGGAGGAGGAGGAGGAGGAGGAGGAGGAGGAGGAGGAGGAGAATTATGGGGTCCTTGATGCTATCTGAGCTTGGTTGTTTTCTTGCAGACATTTCATGACCCAACTAGGTAATATTATCAATGCTAGAAGGGAGTGGGGTTTGTAGAGAGGAGGAGGAGGAGGAGGAGGAGGAGGAAAATTATGGGGTCCTTGATGCTATCTGAGCTTGGTTGTTTTCTTGCAGACATTTCATGACCCAACTAGGTAATATTATCAATGCTAGAAGGGAGTGGGGTTTGTAGAGAGGAGGAGGAGGAGGAGGAGGAGGAGGAGGAGGAGGAGAATTATGGGGTCCTTGATGCTATCTGAGCTTGGTTGTTTTCTTGCAGACATTTCATGACCCAACTAGGTAACACCATCAGTGCTAGAAGGGTTTGCAAACTGATGTTATCTAGTATGGTGATGAAATGTCTGCAAGGAAACAACCAAGCTCAGAGAACACCAAGGACCTTCTCACAATAAAAAGCCAACTCCATAGTAAAGATGGTCCTTGACTTACAACAGTTTGTTTAGTGACCACTCAAAGTTACCACGGCACTGAAAAAAAAATTGACTTATGACTTTTCACACTTATGACCGTTGAAGCATCCCCATGGTCATGTGATTTACATTGAGATGTTTGACAGCTGGTTCATATTTATGACGGATGCTGTATCCCGGGGTCATCTGACCATCTTTTGCAGCCTTCTGACAAGCAAAGTCAATGGGGAAGCCAGATTCACTTAACAAGCATGTGAGTAATTTAACAACTGCAGGGATTCACTTAACAAATGTGGCAAGAAAGGTCGTAAAAGTTAAGTTCACTTAACAAATTTCTCACTTAGCAACATAAATTCTGGGCTCAATTGTGGTCGTAAGTTGAGGACTACCTATATTACTTCAAAACCCACATGGTCACCCTCATGAAGCCGAGCTTGACGTAAAAGTGAATAGTCCTTTCTACTTGTGGGTTACCATGTTTGAGTCATACCTTATTAGTAAGAGGTTTGGATAGCAGTGGTACAGTGTGTTAAATAAATTACAGGTACAACCATTCATACAGCAACTGTTCAAAGTTATGATAAACAAATATTTATTAAATTTGTTTGCCGTTCATCTCACAAGGAAATTGTGATTGTGCTGCTTAACAACGGCAGTACTAATAGTCCTCAACGTATGACCACAATGGAACCCAAAGTTTCTGCTGCTAAGCAAGACAGCTGTTAAATGAGGTGTGACCCATTTTATCACGTCTTTTAATATGGCTGTTAAGTGAGTCACTGCAGTTGTTAAGTGAATCACACAGTCATTAAGCAAATTCGGCTTCCCCCATTGACTTTGTCAGAAGCTGGCTGGGAAGGTTACAAATAGCAATAGCACTTAAGACTTATATACTGCTTCATAGTGCGTTACACATGACACATGTGATCATCATTTGTAACAGATGACCCTGGGACCGTGCAACTGTCATTAATACACATCAGTTGTCAAGCACCCAATTTCTGATCATGTGATCATGGAGATGCTGCAACGGCCATAAATGTGAAAACTGGTCATAAGTTACTTTTTTCAGTACCTTTGCTTAGTGCCATTCACTAAATCAGGGGGTCTTCAAACTTGGCCCTTTTATGACTTGTGGACTTCAACTCCCAGAATGGCTGAGGAATTCTGGGAATTGAAGTCCACAAGTCATAAAAGGGCCAAGTTTGAAGACCCATGTTTTATATACTACCGGTATATAGACACATCACAGGATTTGAATATATTTTCCAAGACCCTCATTGCTATTCTACCAAGTGCTGGTCTGCAACATATTTCTTGACTTCTACTTTTACTGTTAATGGTTGATCCTAAATGGCAGAAGCTACCCACCACTTCACTACCTCCAGTGTCAATCCAATAAGGCTTGTTCTATCTGTTGTCAGTAGAACACTTGCCTTCAGAAATCGTGGGCGCTCCATCACTGGAGATTTTTAACAAGAGACTAGACCAGCGGTTCTCAACCTGTGGGTCGCGACCCCATTTGGGGTCGAACAACCATTTCACAGGGGTCGCCAAACAACACAGTCCGCCATTTTTTCCCCCTTTTCCTTAGCTCTGCTACTCCCTCTTATTCTACTGGCTTTTGAAAGCCAATAGAATAGACTCTCTTTCAAAAGCCAATAGGAATTGTCCAGACTGTCTCTGCCCTGCTGAGCCCGCCAAAAGTCCCAGTCTGCAAATGCCTCGGCCGGCGCAGGGGGCAGCACCACGCATGCGTGGCGCTCCCGGGCAGGGAAATAGTCCTCAACTTACGACCGGTTGGGTAGTCCTCGACTTACGACCGGTTGGGGGTCGCGGCATTTAAAAGGTTGAGAACCACTGGACTAGACAGTCACTTGTCTGAAATATATTCTCCTGCTCAAGCAGGGCGCTGGACTAGAAGAGCTTCAAGATCCCTTCCAGCTCTATTCAATTCTATTCTATTAATTTGGTCTTCTCTCTAATTAATTTCAGTTCCATTTTTTCACTGTGCATTTTGACTTTTAGGAATCATTTGAATCAGTGTTTCTTAAAGCATGGTCCAAAAATTCACTCAGACCCTCTCAGGGGTCTTCAAAATTACATTTGTTTGCCTGATATTGAAGTTATTTGCAAGTATTTAAAGCAATGTCACTCATCTCATTTATTATTTGTTAAAAATGCTGTTTATGAAAAATATTTCATTTAAATTAACAGCTAATGGCTTAATCATGTTATTTTTACATGGTTTAATAGGCATTCCACAAATGCATCAATTTTAACCTTTAATACGTTTAGCAAAAATACAACCCATACAACAAAAAGCTCTTTTAGGGTCCTCCATAATTTTTACAAACAGAAGGGGGATCTAAGAGCAAAAAGTTTGAGAAACACAGATTTAAATAAACAAACATAGGACTTTTCCACCCATTAGTTACTGAATTGTTTTTTTTTTATCACAGCTGCAAAATGAAAGCCAGAAGAGTCTTGTTTCTCACTTTCTTCTGACCCACCTTTCCATATGCAGACGTACACACATGTGTATTGCAACGTTTTTTCCCAAAGGAGTGTATAGTGACCCATCTCCGCCCCCTCAACTACCCCCTCCCTATAGCTCTCTGGGGGAAACCTACAGTTCCAGCCCATATTTTTTTTCCTAATTCCTCCCCTTTCACACATACTCATCGCCTCTCCTACCATCACAAGTTATCCATCCCTTGCTCAATCCCACGTGAGAAGGCACCGACCCCTCCCAGAGCCAAGATATAGGTTTTCAGGACATAGGGTGAAGCAGAGTTCGAAACAGGCGACCCCCCCCAGCTCTCTCACACAACACGTGTACAGAGGCAACGTCGGAAAGACACGTGCAAACACAACCCCCAACATCTCAACCGCCCCTTTAAGCGTCCAAGAAGCGAAACTCAGCTCGGGAGCTTCCGCACCGGCCCCGCAGGCGAGCCCTCACCCTCCTCGGGGTCGTCCTCAGGGTCAGGCTGGGCGCGGGGAAGCGGGTTGAGGAGGCGCTCCAACTCCGCCGCTAAGGGCGCCGCCATCTTTTCCCGTCAGAAGGAGGAGGAGGCGGTTTGGGCGGGGCGAGGGCGGGGCTTCTCGCTAAAGAAACGGCGGTGGGTGGAGTCTCCAGGGCCCGCCTTGCTCGGGTCTCGCGCCTGCTGTGGACGCTGCATCCTTTGAATTAGATGCAGCCCTTGTCGCTGCCTCCTAATAATTTTTTTTATTATTATCATTATTATTTACTTATAAAATATGAACATACAAAAGCAAATAGTAGGGGGAAAAGAGAAGTGTCGAAAAGGGGGAAAGAAAAAAAAAAGCCTTGACTTCCGACTTCCTCTTGCAGTAAAATAAGGCAGAATAGAATAGAATAGAATAGAATAGAATAGAATAGAATAGAATAGAATAGAATAGAATAGAATAGAGCTGGAAGGGAACTTGGAGGTCATCTAGTCCAGCCCCCTGTTCAAGCTGGAGAACTATATTAGCTCAGACAAGTGACTGTCTAGCCCAGACATGTCAAACACAAGGCCCGGGGGCCGGATGCGGCCCGTGAAGTGGTTTCACGTGGCCGGCGAAGCCATCCTGGAAACAGTGAGGGAACGGCCCCCGCTGCCTTGGCCCTGTACAATTTTGTGGTGGCCATCTATGCTGAAACGCATTCAGTCTTAGCTCCACAAGACCGTCTAGAAACAGCGAGGAACCAGCCCCTGCTGTGTTGGACCATGCCTTGGCGCTTGCCCCGTCCCACCCCCTTCTGCCAGAGACCCTGAGATCTGTCCCATTCCTGCCCAGGCTCCCCACAGGCACCCTTGATTCGAACGATGTAGAGCTGGCCATGCCCATCCAGTAGGCCACACCCATTCCACGTCCACCCAGTAGGCCGCACCCACCTGCCCCCTCCCCGAGGACAACGGCAATGCTGATGCAGCCCTCAATAAAATTAAGTTTGACACCCCTGGTCTAGCCTCTTCTTAAAATTCTCCAGTGATTGAGCGCCCACAATTTCTGGAGGCAAGCTGTTCCACTGGTTAATTATAACAGTTCATTTAATGACTGTTCAAAGTTATGGCACTGAAAAAAGTGACATGCCTGTTTTTCACTTAACCACCGTTGCAGTATCCCCACGGTCATGTGATCAAAATTCAGATGCTTGGCAACTAGTTCATATTTATGATGGCTGCAGTGCCCCGGGGTCATGTGATCACCTTTTACAACTTTCTGACAGTCAACGGGGAAGCCAGATTCACTTAACAACCGTGTTACTAGTTTAACAATTGTAGTGATTCACTTAACAACTGTGGCAAGCAAGGTTGTAAAATGGGGCAAAACTCACAAGAAATGTCTTGCTTACCAACATAAATTTTGGGCTCAATTGTGGTCGTAAGTCAAGGACTACCTATATACCGCCTCTGGTACATTTATGAATGGGCAAGTCATCTCTATTTCTTTCTGCAGCCTTGTTCCTAAGGCTGTTTGGACTGCATATATGTTGGATATGTTAGCTGGCTTGAGTTATTTGTAAAAATATTAAGGGCAGAAAATAAAGAAAAGTTCTGTAGAGTTTCCATCTGGTGATCTTGCATAAATTTGAAACCTGGATTGCTGGTTAACGGTTCAGTTTTAATCTTGCTTTGATTACCCAGATTTATTTATTTATTTAGAAAACGTACATGGCCGCTCAACTTGCTTTCAGTGACCAGGAGCAACTTATAAAGATAAAACCCCAACACAAAATCCAGTAACCCCCCCCCAACCCCTTGGCAACAGCAATCTGACAAGCCACTTGATGGGTTCCATAGCTACTCATTGGCAGAATTACATCTTCAGCCCTTGGGAAAGAGAGTCAGGGTGGGGAGGGGTCAATCTTATCTGCACAGTTGATGTTTCACAGAGAGGAAGCCACCATGGAGAAGACCCTTTTGGGTCCCGCAAGATGGACCTCCTTAGGCAGCAGTTCTCAACCTGTGGGTCGTGACCCCATTTGGGGTCGAACGACCATTTCACGGGGGTCGCCAAACACCGCAGTCCGCCATTTATTTATTTTTTTGGTCGGCCATTTTTTTTTGGTCCGCCATTTTTTTCCCCTTTGCGATGCGGGCCGTCGCGCATGCGCGATGCGGGCCCGCCATATTTTTTTTTGGTCTGCCATTTTTTTCCCCTTTGCAATGCGGGCCATCACGCCGCGCATGCGCAATGCGCCGGTCGTGCCGTGCATGCGCGATGCGCACGCCGCGCATGCGCAATGCGGGCCGGGGTCGAGCCCCGGAAAAGGTTGAGAACCGCTGTCCTTAGGGATGGGGACCTGTAGTATTCCCTGCCTCCCTGCTCTGGTGCATCTGGTAGATAAGGACAGGGAAAAGAGAGAGCTTCAAATAGCCATTGTCTGAGTTGAAAGGTCATAAAGGCTTTTTAAAAATAAATAAATAACCAAAGGTCCTCACTGGTGCAGAATCATTCAGCATCTCCCCAAATCTGAGACACATGGACAACCCTGAAATAAATTAACAAGGCCATTCTGAATGGTATAGGGTCTCCTGCTTGTGCAGGGGGCTGGACTAGAAGACCTCCAAGGTCCCTTCCAGCTCTGTTATTCCATAATTCTATATGGAAAGAAAGAGGTTTGAAGGGCAGATTTGGGATTGAGGAAATCAGAGACTAAACCAACAAGATGGATTGGGACATCAAAAGCTTACAGGGCCCTGAGGCTTTCTCCATTGGTCTTTAGGATGGATCTTTTTCCCTCCCATCAAAAACATAATGGCTGCTGTCACACAACAGGCTCAACCCTATTGATTGTGTCTTCTCCCAATTGCGAGTTAAATATAGTCAAAACATCTCCATCCATCCTCCACCGGGAGATTCTTGAACTCAGAACTCCAAATTTAGCAGGAGTTGAAACAATCTGAAAGAATAAAAATGCACTGGGACATCTTATCTCTTGAAAAACAAGACAGGTTGGGGAGGCGAGAGTGTACAGTCCATGTAGTCCTCGACTTATGTCCACAATTGGGGGTGGAATGGATCTTGCTGGAAAACAAGGTCAATATATTGATCCAGGTAAAATTTGCATTTTTACATGCTCCTCAAAGAGTAATGCTTTTCGTTTACCAATCTAGAAAAGCAGTAAATATTATGGCAAGGTATATGGGATGGGATCGCTCTCCGATTCAATTAACATTTTTAGACAAATGTGGAACAGATTTATTCAGAAATAAGCTCCTTGCGATGTCCAAGGGGACCTCCTTCCTCATTTATTTGACCATTTAAACCATTTATAAACTATTTGCCTTCATTCGTAATTCATGACTTTGGGCAACTGTCTAAAAAGTAAAAAGCAAACAAACAAAGCCCCCCCCCCGAAAAATAACTGTGCCCCAAAAGTATATAAAGCAAGGGTGCCCAACCTTGACAAAGTCCTGTGGACTTCAGCTCCCAGAATTCCCCAGCCATCCCTGCCCATGAGAAAGGACATTATATTCCCTCCTTTCGTTATTTGGGATAGATCATCGCCTCCTTTGCTGCGGTTAGGAGAATCCAAGAGTAACCATGGTTGCTGGATTGATACACAAACATAGTCACAGACACACATTAACCCTGAGGCTGTGTTGAGCAGAGAGGAACGACAGAGACGTCCGTAGAGGAGGTTGATATAAACAAGATGGTGTCACTACAGGTAACCCAAGCCCCACCCTTTTTAATGGGCATGCAAAGCTCCTCCCCTTTTAAAATCCAGATGCATGAAAGGGCAAGGTTTGCTGATAAGTCACCACTATCTTGGCCTATTGGACCACCCTCATGGGCACACCTGGAATGAAGTGTATGCATTGACCGACGTGCACATAGAGATTTGTACATGCACATGTTGGTTGCACACTTGAACTTCTTTGCTGAGGAATTTGGGGAGATGTTGTGGAATGTCCCATAAAATGGCTTCCAGGGATTATGGCTTTTGCACAAAATGGCGGCTGCTGTGCTAAGCACCAAAAAGCATGCTGGCTTTTTCCAGGCCCGGCAATCATCTTTACCATATCAAATTATTTTGCCTTCCCCACCTCCAGGCAAGGGACACAGTTTCACACACACACTATTGGCCAGGAACCAGTAACCAGTTATATTTTCTAAGGAAGTTGTATGGGGCCTGTATGGAGTTGAGCAGAGTTTGATACAAATTCTGATCCATTTGGGCTTCTCTTTTTTTAGACCTATGGTTTCTAGGCTGCAAAAATGCGGATTACCACTAAGGAGTAGCAAAGAGATGTTTTAGAGCAGGGGTGGGTAATGACGCCCGTTTTTATGACTTGTGGACTTCAACTCCCAGAATGCTGGCTCAGGTCCACAAGTCATAAAGGGGCCATAGTTCCCCACCTCTGTTTTAGAGGTTTGGATTTTTGCAGTCACGATATGGCCAGTCCAGTTGCATGGCACACAGTGCCATATTTAAAGACCTTGCTGATTCCTCTGCCACCCCACTTTTTGGCATGTCAGTGGGCTGCTGTAGAAATGGTCCTTGTAGCCCATGTCTTAATTGGGATATGACATTTGTCAGACTGTGAAAGTCTTCCACTACGGAAGAGCAACCTGTAATCCAGGAAGAAATAACTTCCAAATACATGTACAAATAATAATATTCATCATCATCATCATCATCATACACATCTGTCTATCCCAGGTCCTTGGTAAGGACTCGATAGACAAAAATACCAAATCCAGTCTGAACATCTGGCTGATTGTGCAATGATTAATAATAATAACAATAATAATAATAATAATAAAAAGTTGGAAGGGACCTTGGAGGTCATCTAGTCCACCCCCTGCTCAGGCAGGAAACCCTATGCCATTTCAGACAAATGGCTGTCCAGTCTCTTCTTAAAAACTTCTAGTGTTGGAGCATTCACCACTTCTGGAGGCAGGTTGTTCCACTGATTAATTGTTCTCACTGTCAGGAAATTTCTCCTTAGTTCTAGGCTGCTTCTTGATTTTTTAAACTCCCATGGAAAGTCCTGATCAAATACTTAGAACAGTTTGTTTAGTGACTGTTTGAAGTTACAACGGAACTGAAAAAAGTGATTTATGACCATTTTTCACTGTTACAGCCATTGTAGCATCTCCGTGCTCACGTGATCAAAATTCAGAACACTTGGCAATTGGCATGTATTTATGACCATTTCAGTGTCTTGGGATCACGTGGTCACCTTTGGCGACCTTCTGACAAGCAAAGTCAATGGGGCAGCCAGATTCACTTAACAACTGTGTCACTAACTTAACAACTCCAGTGATTTACTTAACAACTGTGGCAAACAAAGTCGTAAAATGGGGCAAAGCTCACTTTGCAAATGTTTCACTTAGCAATTTGGGGCTCAATTGTGGTCATAAGTTGAGGAATACCTGTATTTATTCAAGTTTTCCATCACCACAGCCTCACCCACTGAGTTTCCACAGATGGAGCTCACTTTTGCTTTAGGGCGTTAGTGGTCCAATCCTACCTTTAAAGATGTACCCAGAGCCAATCAAATCCAGTATTGGCCAAAGAAATCCATTTGCACCAGATCTTACTGCAGGGATGGCTCACTTGTTAGAAATCTGGAACATATTTAATTTCATGTCTTTAACACCTTCAGAAGGCGGAAACTGCTGATTTTTAATTAGTATTTGCAGTTTTAATCAGAGAAGAATTTTGTTAGGTTTCCCTTCAAAATTGCACAAGGATGTCCACATTCCAGCTGAGTGTGATGGAAAATGACTTAATGAGCAAAAAAATCAAACTCAGCTTTAAATTGACTTGAAAGATTCTTTAAGATTCTTACAGAATTCTGAAGGGGCGCCAATGATGTAAAACGGCATTTCTAAAACTTAATACCTTTAAGATGCATGGAATTTAATTATCAGCTGACAGGGAATTCTGGAAGTTGAAATCCACACATCTTAAAGCAGGGGTCTTCAAACTTGGCCCTTTTATGAGTTGTGGACTTCAACTCCCAGAATTGCACGCTGGCTGAGGAATTCTAGAAGTCGCTTCACAAGTCATAAAAGGGCCAAGTCTGAAGACTCCTGTCTTAAAGCATGTTGGCTGGGGAATTCTGGGAGTAAAAGTTAATACATCTATCTTAAAGCATGCTGATTGAGGAACTCTGGGAGTTGAAGTCCATACATCAGAGTTGCAAAGATTAAGAAACAACTCTATAGCAAATTCCCTAAAATAATTCCACTTTCGTTTTTACCTATTTGTTTTGGATAGTCTCGCATAACATTGTGAAAAGCACTGAATGAAACACGGCTTATCTAAATATCAGATTTTCTAGTTTTATTAAAAATTCACAAACTTTTTTTTTAATCCAACTTTCCCCCCCCCTTTCATACAGTGAATGGTCTAATATGCACTGGAGGTCACACGAGCTTCGTTTTATTTGAACAATAAAAGACCTATGAGAAATTTAATATATAAAGAAAAAAAAGTAGCAGCTGCTGACTGCATATTTAATCATAAAATTTAAATATTTTGGACTTCTTTTTTTTTTAAAGACACAAAAATAAAACCTGTGTGGGCCTATATAAGTCATATTAACAATTCCATTAATGTTGAACGGGACTAAACATTAGCAAAGATGTTAATTTCCCCCCCCTTAATCTTGTAACACTTGGTTTAAAAAGATTTTCCTGGCCTGTAGGTACCTACCACTAGTGGTGGGACTCAGATATGTGAACAACCGGTTCTCTGTGTGGATGCCACTTCTGGAAGTCCATTCTGGGCAACAAAAAATTAGCTATCGGTTCTGCCGAATTGGTGCGAACTGGCTGAATCCCATCACTGCCTGCCACCCAAGTATTTTGTGCTATAGAATTGTTTATTTGGCAACCGTCTGATTTTTAAAGGTATGTGTTCTTTTGTCTTGTGTAAACACCACCTCAACAAACTAGCAAAGTGAATCGCAAGCCCTGTAATGTTCTACTACATCTACAGGGGGGTGGGGGAATAAATCAAAGGGGAAAAAAGTGAAGATGAACGATTTTGGTTGATTGCTCAAAATACTTTGCTTTTGAACAAGAGGTTCTAAAACAGGATTATTTTTGTAAAACATTGAGCTCCTGAATTTTAACATTCGACGTAAACAGTTGACTGTTTTTTTTTCTAGTTCCATAGAGTCTTTATTTTTTTATTTGTTTAGCTTTTATTTTTTTGTGAAGGTAGAACACTTTATTCATTTTTTCAAGTCATTCTTTTTAAACGTAGAAGTCAAAGAGGACTTCTGGCTTTTGAGGATTATTGGTGTATGTTGCTCGGAAAAGGTAGAAAGTTGATACTGAGGGCTAACATTTAAATATTTGTTACTCTGGTCATTCCCCCCCACCCAAAAAAACCCCCCTTAAAAATTCCCTTCCCAAAAGAACAATAAAATAAACTACATTTTGTCTGCCTGAGAGGCATTTCAGAGGCTTAAAAAGTCTGTCATTGTGAACTGCGTTCAACTTTCAGAGGCAAAATTAACAAGCAATAAAATCATAAATTTTAAAATTGCTAGAATTCTTTTAAGCCGTTCATTTTTCCCTTTTTTTCTTATGGACCTTGGCTTGCTCTTTTCCCCAATACTAGTTTCTTTTCTCCTGATGGAAGGTTATTCCTCTCAATTCCTAGAGGGATGGTGTTGTGAATGTCAGCATCCAAGGATATGCCGTCCCATAATATATATTGCAGTATCGAAACACATCTGCTTCATAAGTGTCTTTTTCACTCAGTACAAAAAAAAAAAACAAAACAGTCTTCCTTCCTTCCTTCTATTGTGTTAAGATTGTCCCCCAGTTTATAGCAAAAATTTCCCTGGGCTCTGAATAACTCAATTAATTCCCAAGATTAAGCTGAATGAGGGGGAAAAAAAAGAACGAAAAAATGCAGGGCAGAAGGGAAAAAAATGTCTGTTTCTTGGAACTCATTTCTATACATCTTGGTATATGCAGGATGAATGTTGCTTGACCCATGTCTTCCAAACAAAGTTCCTGGTGTTTAAAGCTACCATACAACAGCCTCATTCATTTCTGGCGGATGTGACAAGTGGGTACCGTAGTTACCACCACCATTGACTGATATTGATGAAAATGGAGGACTTGGTCCAAACACTTCTGCTGACATGGAGTGCAAGGAACCAGGTAAATTGGGTTCTGGACTAGGTGAGTCTCCGGGAGGGTGGGACATGATGTCTGTAAAACGCTGAGCTTCGCTGGAAGGGTGATGTCCAGGTAAAGGGTGATCCATGCCCCCAAGTGGAGTTCCTGATGGTCCCGAAGAGGGCACAAAGGGGAGGTCCACTGGTGTCTGGGCTTGGGAAGATGGAGGTCCTTGCGGGAAAAAATCATAATTGCTTCCAGGTCCATAATATTCACTCTGATAATCTAGTGAATGGAGAAGAGAAGGGAAAGGAAGAGATTTATTTATGTAAATCTGTGGCGTACAGAAATAAAACCCCAATTCAGAAGCGCAAACGAACAATATGCAATAAACTAGATACAGCAGATAGACCATATATAAGAGAGACACCGAACAAACAAAAGGTACTCGGAGTATACTTGAAGAGGGAAGGGAGGAGGGAAGAACGTTTACTAAAACAGATGTTTACAAAGATTAATACCTAATGTTGTATGCTATGTTCTAGGATGATTGTTTAGCAATAGGATCTTTGGTTTAATGTTGACCACATTAATATGGAACCAGATAAGAGAAACACCAATCAAACAAAGTGTAACAGGAGTATAGTTGAGGCTAGACGCGAGGGGTGGGAAAAAGGCTTACTAATTCAGACGTTTTCAGTGACTAATACCTAGTATTGTATATCAGGTGCCATGATGATTGCTGCACAATATGTTTTTTTTTATGTTCAATGTTGATTATTTTAATAAAAGAATTTTATATTAAAAAAAAAAAAGAAATAAAACCCCAGTTCAAACCCCAGTACAGATAGTCCTCAACTTGCGACCATAATTTCTGTTGCTAAGCGAGATGGTTATTAAGTGAACTTCACCTCATTTTACGACCTTTCTTGCTGCAGTTGTTAAGTGAATCACTGCGGGTGTTTAGCTAGTAACACGGTTGTTAAGTGAACCTGGTTTCCCCATTGACTTTGCTTGTCAGAAGGTCGCAAAAGGTGAGCCCATGACTCCAGGACACTGCAACCATCATAAATATGAACCAGAGGTCAAGCGTCTGAATTTTGATCAGGTGACCATGGGGATGCTGCGACAATTTTAAGTGTGAAAATCGGTCATAAATCACTTTAGTGCCGTTGTAACTTTGAATGGTCACTAAATGAACTGTTGTAAGTCGAGGGCTACGTATACACCCCCCTTATGACAATAATCAAACCAAAGAGTGTATGGGTTCCATATCACTCTGGGGTCCCCAAGGTTATTGGCAAAACCGTGTCTTCAGGGCCTTTCAAAAAAAAGGGTCCCGGTGGGAGCCAATTTTATTTCTACAGGGATGATGTTTGACAAGGAGGGAAGCCACCACGAAGAAGGCCCTTCTTTGTGGTCTCACCAGCTGGACCTCCTTATGAGATGTATTATTTATTTGTAGGACTATTTGCTGGGTGTATTCTTGCCTTGCCCACTTGTACAAATCATGAATAGCTACCATGGTAAGGAATTCAAGGAATAACTCTGCTTCAAAAGTCAGTGAATGATAGACAACAACAAGAAAGTTGACAAATGGCCCCGTGTCATAAAGATCTCAAAGTCCTACCAGGTTTTAGAGTTTGTTGAAAAGTAAAAGATATGGAGGTCGTCCAGACTTTTTTTTTTTTTGAAAGGGCAACCTATTTCATAGAGATGGAGCCATCATCACAGGAACGTAGCATCATAGGAGCTGGAAGGGTTAGGGTTAGGTAGATCTGTCTAGTCCAGGGATAGGCAACCTTGGCTTTTTTATGACTCGTGGACTTCAACTCCCAGAATTCCTGAGCCAACATGGCTCAGCATGGAAACCTCTCCATTTCTCCTCAACATGGCTGGCTCAGGAATTCTGTGAGGTGAAGTCCACGAGTCATAAAAGAGCCAAGGTTGCCTACCTCTGGTCTAGTCTAATGAAGAGAAGGACAAGGGGGGACATGATAGCAGTGTTCCAATATCTCAGGGGCTGCCACAAAGAAGAGGGGGTCAACCTATTCTACAAAGCAACTGAAGGCAGGACAAGAATCAATGGATGGAAACTAATCAAAGAGAGAAGCAACCTAGAACTGAGGAGAAACTTCCTGACAGTTAGAACAATTAACCAGTGGAACAACCTGCCTCCAGAAGCAGTAAATGCTTGAACGTTGGAAGTTTTTAAGAAGAGACTGGACAGCCATTTTTCTGAGATAGTATAGGGTCTCCTGCCTGAGCAGGGGGTTGGACTAGATGACCTCCAAGGTCCCTTCCATCTTTATTATTATTGTTGTTGTTGTTGTTATTGTTAAGCAGACAGATGTAAGTCGAGGACTGCCTGTACTTAAGATTCTGTTTTTATTGTTTTCCCGCAAATATGTTTGAGCCCCTCCAGGGCAAAGAATGTTATAGCTATACAATAAATAATAAGATACAATTGTTGGCCATACAGTACAGGCAGTCCGCGACTTATGACCACAGCTGAGCCCAAAATGTCTGTTGCTAAGTGAATTTTGTGAATTAAATGAATTTTGCCCCATTTTACAACCTTCTTTGCCATGGTTATTAAGTGAATCACTGCAGTTGTTAAGTTAGTAACACGGTTGTTTAAGTGAATCTGACTTCCCCATTGACTTTGTCAGAAGGTCGCAAAAGGGGATCACCTGACCCCAGGACACTGCAACTGTCATAAATAGGAGTCCATTGCCAAGTGTTCAGAGTTTTGATCATGTGACCCTTGGCATGCTGCAACAGTCATTAAGTATGAAAAGGAGTTTTTTTTCAGTGCTGTTGTTACTTCGAACAAGTCATTAAGTGAACTGTTGTAAGTCGAGGACTATCTGTACAGCGTTACCCTGTTAGCTAAAATCTGCTATCCGTGCATTTTTGTTTTCATTGTTCCCTGCTCTTCCCAGTGCAAACTGGGGGAATAGCAACAAAAGGAACAAACTGAAAGC
Organism: Bothrops alternatus; assembly: GCA_034064705.1. Taxonomy (NCBI): domain Eukaryota; kingdom Metazoa; phylum Chordata; class Lepidosauria; order Squamata; family Viperidae; genus Bothrops; species Bothrops alternatus. Next base: position 954,570 of record JARGCV010000082.1, on the reverse strand, counting down.
CAGAATTGTAAAATCCAATCTCTTGGCTGCCATCCTGGCTTGATGTTTGTCCATCCCCCGTGGGCCAATCCTGCATGCTTACTCACCTCCATAGAAAGAAAACGGGCCGTTGGGAATGAGCTCGCCCGGCTCTAAACGGTCCACCAGCGGTCTCATGCGGCGGGGGCTGCGGAAAAATGCGTGCCTGCGGGCCCCGAGTGCGCTCAGCTGTTTCATGCGTCGTTCCTTAGAGCGCCGGTTCTGGAACCAAACCTGCCAGGGAAAGAGGAGAAAAGAAAACTGGGGTGAAAGTTAGTCCCCCTTTTTTCCCCCTGGCAATTGGGAAACAAGCAGAGATCATAATGAGCAATTAACAATACTCATTAGGAGATAGAAACCAAGGGACCAAGCGCATTGTTTCAAGAACGAGAGTTTATTTCTGTAAGGGGCCTTTGTTTTTGCAGCACTGCAGCTGCTAGAATTCTTTCTTCAGGGTTTCTGAACTTTTTTTCAGTAAAGACTGATCAAAAAGTTTGGGGATTCTTGTAAAGTAAAGATGTGTTAAGAAAAGCATCTGACGGCGCTCTGAAACAACAATACCAACAACAAGAATGGAATTGGGTATGTCCAGTTTAATGAAGAGAAGGACAAGGGGGGACATGATAGCGGTCTTCCAATATCTCAGGGGCTGCCCCAAAGAAGAGGGAGTCAAGCTATTCTCCAAAGTGCCGGAAGGCAGGACAAGAAGCAACGGATGGAAACTAATCAAGGAGAGAAGCAACCTAGAACTATGGAGAAACTTCCTGACAGTTAGAACAATTAACCAGTGGAACAACCTGCCTCCAGAAGTTGTGAATGCTTCCAACACTAGAAGTTTTTAAGAAGAGACTGGACAGCCATTTGTCCAAAATGATATAGGGCAGGCGTAGACAGCCTTGGCTCTTTTATGACTCGTGGACTTCAACTTCCAGAATTCCTGAGCCAGCATGGCTCAGCATGGAAACCTCTCCCTTTCCCCTCAGCATGGCTGGCTCAGGAATTCTGGGAGTTGAAGTCCACGAGTCATCAAAGAGCCATGGTTGCCTACCTCTGGCCTAGGCCTAGGCTGCTTTATGACTCGTGGACTTCAACTCCCAGAATTCCTGAGCCAGCATGGCTCAGCATGGAAACCTCTCCATTTCCCCTCAGCATGGCTGGCTCAGGAATTCTGGGAGTTGAAGTCCACGAGTCATCAAAGAGCCATGGTTGCCTATTCCTGGTATAGGATTTTGTGCCTGAGCAGGGTGTGGGATTAGATGACCTCCAAGGTCCTTTCCAACTGTATTATTATTATTATAATACTCCAATTGAGGCACCACTAAGAACACTCCCAACAATGCTGGCAGGGCAACGCACTTGTACAAGCTTGTAGTCCTCGACTTACGACCACAATTGATTCAAAACATTTTGTTGCTCAGTGAGACATTTGTTAAGTCAGTTTTGCCCCATTATACAATCTTTATTGCCACCGCGGTTAAGTGAGTCCCTGTAGTTGTTAAGTTAGCAATGTGGTTGTCAAGGGAACCTGGCTTCCCTATTGGTTTGTCAGAATGTCGAAAAAAGGGATCACATGACCCGGGGACAATGCAACCATTATAAATACCTGCCAGTTGCCAAGTGTCCGAATTCTTATCGCATGGCCATGAGGATGCTGCAATGGTCATAAGTGTGAAAAACAGTCTCAAAAGTCACTTTTTTTCAGTGCTTTTGTAGCTTGGAATCATCACTGAACGAACTGTTGTAAGTGGAGGACTACCTGTATATAAACAGAGCACCAACCCCAATCCCTTCTAGCACTGATGATGTTACCTTGTTGGGTTATGAATCGTCTGCAAGAAAACAGCCAAGCTCAAACCTGAGCTACAAATATTCTATTCTGTTCTCTTTAAAAGCATCTAAAATATTAACAACCTGTATTAAAGAAATATCTGCTTTGGAGATGTATTCGTTTTGGGAGTGAAATAGTGCAGCTGGTGGAATTCTTTGAACGCAAACAGGAAGATTTTGTTCTAACAGCCTTTCTGTGAACTGGTAAGCCTCTAAGAATGGGGTAGTTTCACCTGATTATTTATTTGAAGGATTCCTGAATCTGTTATCAGTCTGGGGAGCAATACACATGCTTTCCTTGATTAAGCCCATTTTCTGGGTTACATGAGATAAACTCCTGTAACAGGAAGATAAACTCATACATAAACCCTTCAGATTGTCTAGGCCAGGGGGAGGCAGCCTTGGCTCTTTTATGATTTGTGGACTTCAACTCCCAGAATTCCTGAGCCAGCATGGCTCAGCATGGCAACCTTTCCATTTCTCAGCACGGCTGGCTCAGGAATTCTGGGAATTGAAGTCCACGAGTCATAAAAGAGCCAAGGTTGCCTACTACTGATCTAGGCCAGGGGGAGGGAACCTTGGCTCTTTTATGACTAGTGGACTTCAACTCCCAGAATTCCTGAGCCAGCCATACTGAGGAGAAAGAGAGAGGTTTCCATGCTGAGCCATGCTGGCTCAGGAATTCTGGGAGTTGAAGTCCACGAGTCATAAAAGAGCCAAGGTTCCCTCCCCCTGGCCTAGATCAGTAGTAGGCAACCTTGGCTCTTTTATGATTCGTGGACTTCAACTCCCAGAATTCCTGAGCCAGCATGGCTCAGCATGGAAACCTCTCTCTTTCTCCTCAGCATGGCTGGCTCAGGAATTCTGGGAGTTGAAGTCCACAAGTCATAAAAGAGCCAAGGTTGCCTACCCCTGGTCTAGCTGCAAAACTAACTAGCTTTGTAGGGATGGCTGCAGAGATTTTACTCCAACCCAGTTTATGTACATAAGGTGCTCTCCATTCTGCAAAAGCCTGCAGAAAGTTTCCACATTTCCTGACATTTTCTCATGTGGTACTACTCCGTCTGATCTATCAGGGAAAGCACAGCTCTTAAGAACATAAGGCAGCACCTTTTCTTGATATCTTTCTTTTGGAACCATGAAGAATTCAAGAGAATCCAAGAGGCCTGCACAGTTCCTTGCTAATTAAAAAATGGGGATAAAACAAAACTCCCAAGCATTCCCACTGAATGGAGCCATGTGCACCCACACGGCACTAGTAGCCCTGTTTGCACAGGCAAGCAGGCACTAGTTGCCGCCTCTGCTAGAGCCGTGCGCAAGCGCAAATGGGCTGCGTAACCTGCACACACTAGAGGCCCTGTTTGCACAGGCGCTAGACACTGCCACTGCTAGCTCTGTGCACATGCATAAATAGGCAAGGCTCTAGTGCGAGTGGGGTGAGTGTACGCACACACGTGCACGCACTGGCCAGCCTATCCCCCAGCCCAGTGGCCAGTAGGCCACGGCCCAGCAGTGGGCTGTCGACCATAGGTTGGGTACCCCTGCTTTAGTTAACTGATTAGCAAAAAGTTCATCTATTTCCTCTGTTTGGCTGGATGGCCTATAGCAGTGATGGCAAACCTTTTAGAGACCCAGTGCCCAAACTGCAACCCAAAACCCACTTATGCATCGTCGGGTGCCGGCTGGGTGTGACCCATTGAGTGGGCGTGACCCATTGAGTGGGCATGGCTGCGGTGGTAACGGCAGACTGGGTGGGACTAAAAAGTTCAATCAATCAATTCCAACTTTGCAAGATATTTTTTCCCCGCGAGAAGTTGAAATTGACTGATTGATTGATGGCGGCGGATGCCTAAAGCGAAAAGGTTTTATAAAACCCAGCTGAAGGCCTAGGACTGGGGCGACGGCGCACGTGCCCACAGAGAGGGCTCTGAGTGCTGCCTCTGGCATCCGTGCCATAGGTTCGCCACCACTGGCCTATAGTATACACCTATGGTAATGTTATTTTTTTCCTCTTTTATGTCGACCCAAATGTATTTGTTTCATCATTGTTGTGCTCTATTTGTATAGAGGTGTAGTTATTTCCTATATAAGTGAAACTCCACCTCCTCCTTCATTTGGTCTGTTTCTTTTAAAAGGTTTAACCCTAATCTGCCATCTCTAACTGCATACCACTTAATGGAAATAATCGGCGGGTTCCAGCAAAGATGTCGTAAATCGTGTCACATAACTGCAGGGCTATGCAAATTGTTGCCAAGTGCCCGAAATGCATTCACAGGTTCACAAGAGCCAGGACGCCAAAACTTTGAATTTGGATCATGAGTCATTTTCTCAGGTCTGTCATAACTTCAAACAGCCAATTGTAAGTCAAGGACGACCTGTAGAATGGAATGACTGACTGACTGACTGAATGAATGAATGAAATCTCACCAATCTCTTATCCGCCATACCATTTTGTCTGAGTTGAGGGCTGATCCATTGAGTGAATGATTACTGACCCAGTGGGTAGGGATACTTTAAGCCCCATTTTAAGATCAGAGTCTCAGCTCCTGCAGTTCCTTTCTGCCCAAAGGCAGTTGGCTCATTAGACCAGGGCTTTTCAACCAGTGGTACGGGTACCACCTGTGGTACATTGGCACCTGGCAGGTGGTACGCGACCATCCTAGAAAAGTGCTAGCGGGGGAGGGGAATGAGCTGAACCGGTGGCAGCTCAGCACAAGCCTGACCAAGAGATGGCTGGAGCTGCAGGGCTGTCAGGGCTCAGCCGAAGCGCCAGGATCAGTGCCGCTTTCCAGCTGATCGGCGCTTCTTCGGGGCTGTCAGCTCAGTGGAAGCGCCAGGATCAGCGCCTGGCTCCAGCTGGAGCTCGGCGCTGTTCCTGGTGCTTCTGCTGAGCCCTGAAGAAGCACCAATTAGCTGGAAAGCAGCACTGATCCTGGTGCTTCTGCTGAACCCAGAAGAAACGCCAATCAGCTGGAATGTTGCAGCATCTCCAGGGTCTTGTGATTTACATTCATGCTTGGCAAGTGATTCGTATTTATGACGGTCACAGGGTCATGTGAAGTGACCAAAATCTGCTGCAACCACCCAGCAGACAGGGGGAATAAAAACCAAACACCCCCCACTCCACCCCCGCTGCCAATTGTCAACAGAAATGCTCACAACAATGAAAACCTTGGACAGGAGGAAGAATGCCGCCAGGTGGGCAGGCAGGTGTCTTGCTCAGCTGTGGCTTGTGGGGGGGCCCTTTTTTCAGTGCCATTGTAACTTCAAACAGTCACTAAGCGAACTGTTGTAAGTCGAGGACTACCTGTACTTTATCACTGCTTTCCTTTCCTTTTCTTTTTTTTTGGTTATCAAGTTTTTGACACCTTGCTAGGCGACTGGTGGTACTCAGATGTTGCCATATCCTAAAAGTGGTACAATGGGTGAAAAGGTTGAAAAGCCCTGCATTAGAGATTGCTGGAATAGCCTAATCATTGCTGCATTCATGCAGCAGCCCATAAAGGGAGCACTGTTATCACCCCAAGGTTGGAAAACGCTCTAAATCAGGAGTATGAAACTGCCTTTTGCATCTAAACTTTAAAATTTCACTGGTCAGGGCAAAAAGAAAGCAAAGTTGAACACTGAGTTGCAAGGAGACGAGGGCAGAATACATCCATCAGGGCAGAGATTAACCTCCATTTTTAAAATTCTGCTCCCTGCGTTTCAAACAAGGTGGAGAGTCTTGTGAAGAACCAAACCTGGATCCCTGCAGAAGGAACGGCAGACGTGGGGCCTCCATCACTGGAAGTTTTCAAAAATAGACTGGGATTTGTATAAGGTCCCCAGTCTGAGCAGGGGGTTGGACTAGAGGACCTTTGTGGTCCCTTCTCGCTCGATGGTTCTATTTTAAAAGGCTTCATGACGTTTCGCCTTACTTTCTTTTGGCCCAAATCCCCAGAGCCACAAATAGTTCAGTTTGCAAATTTCAGGCAGTAGAGAGACTTTCACACCAAACAGGCTTGTCTGACCTGGCTAGAGACCTTCCTTCGTGAATACACATTCATACAACTTGAAAAGCGTGGATGTGGTGGCTGGTTGTGTGTGCATTTGGGCATGCGTAACCTTTCCTGCGAACCAAGGTGACTTCGTTAGCTTATAGTTAAATATGTTGGGTGTATCCAGAAAATGGGTTGATGCAATCATCACATCAAAAGGGTTGTGTGGACAGAGCAGCTGGGTTAGATCTTGACTGAGTTTAGAAGGTGAGAAAATTCCAGTTGTGAGCCTTCCATGCATTCCCCCCCCCCTTTATGCAAAAGACTCTTTGCACCACTAGATAATCCTAACATGGGGGACGGGGGTGGACTTCTTTCATTCACACCTCTGCCTATTTGAAACTCTAATGCTCTTTGTTTGGTTTAGGCTTTCCATATTTCACCCAATTCCAGAATCAAAGAACCAAGGAATTGTAGAACTGAAAGAGTCTATCATAGATAGGAAGACCATCAGCCATCCTCAGGTGGTATCTATCCAGCCTCCATTTAGAACCATAGGGCTGGAAGGAACCTTACAGGGCTATCAAATGAAGCTAGCAGAACTAAGAACATAAGAAGAGCCATGCTGAATCAGGCCAAAGCCCATCGAGTCCAGCATTCTGTGTCACACAGTGGCCCACCAATTGTACATGGGGATCTTGAGTAGAAAGAGAAGGCAAAACCCTCCCTTTCCCTTGACCCCCAACAAATGGTACTCAAGGGAATCCTGCCTGCCTCAACCAACATAGAGGCGGCACATGGACATCCGTTTTAATAACCACCGATACACTTGGCATCCATGAATCAATCTAACCCTGCCTTGAAGCTGTCAAGGCTGACAGCTGTCACGACCCCTTCAGGAAGTGAATTCCATAAATCAACGACCCTCTGGGTGAAGAAATATTTCCCTTTATTTGTCCTCACTTTCTTAGCTATGAGCTTTAGGGAGTGCCCCCTTGTCCTGGTATTGCGTGATAGAGAAAAGAATTTTTCTCTATCCACCTTTTCTATCCCATGCATGATTTTATACACTTCGATCAAGTCACCCCTTAAACGCCGTCTTTCAAGGCTGAAGAGACCAAGGCGTTGCAATCTGGTTTCATAAGGGAGGTGCTCCATTTCCTTGATCATTCTTGTTGCCCTTTTTTGCACCTTTTCCAGTGGACTTCAACTCCCAGAATTCCTGAGCCAGCCATGCTGAGGGGAGAGAGAGAGGTTTCCAAGCTGAGCCACCCTGGCTCAGGAATTCTGGGAGTTGAAGTCCATGAGTCATAAAAGAGCCAAGGTTGCCTATCCCTGCCCTAAGCCTTCCCTTTGTTAGGCTAAACATACCTAGTTCTCTTAGCCGTTCATCCTACAATTTAGTTTCCAGCTCCTTTATTAAGATTTCAGCCAATTGTGTTTGATTAAATAAACCATGATTAATAGGCCATGACTTAGCATAATCCATGTACCCATTCGATTGTATTCATGCACTGGCTACATCATCTTTTATGGAATCAACCATATTTTACTGGATTCATAGGGCGCACTGAGCTATAAACGGGGTTACGACTATCAAAAATCCATCAATGTAACACACTAAGCCAGGGGTCTTCAAACTTGGCCCTTTTATGACTTGTGGATTTCAACTCCCAGAATTCCTCAGCCAGGCACGCTGGCTGAGGAACTCTGGGATTTGAAGTCCACAAGTCATAAAAAGGGCCAAGTTTGAAGACCCCTGCACTAAGCTAAAATTCAGCAAATTCCATGACGACTTAACTGTGGACTGAGACAACTGGGTGAAGAAACAACTAGAGCAGAATTGCAAGATACTGAACATGAAAGTCAGATGATGTCGGAGGTAAGAAAGTAAGAAAGATTAACAGACTGTCCTCCGGCTATTTTACATCCAGACAAACTTGCGCACTATGAGTTGAACATCTCCCTATATCAGCGGTTCTCAACCTGTGGGTCGCGACCCCATTTGGGGTCGAACAACCATTTCACGGGGGTCGCCAAACAACGCAATCCGCCATTTTTTCCCCTTTTCCTTAGCTGTGCTACTCCCTCTTATTCTATTGGCTTTTGAAAGCCAATAGAATAGACTCTCTTGAATAGAGTCTAATTCTATTGGCTTTCGAAAGCCAATAGGAATTGTCCAGGCTGTCTCCGCCCTGCTGAGCCCACCAAAAGTCCCAGTCTGCAAACGGTGCTGCAAGTTGTCTGCAGCGAAGGCGAGCTCTCCGGAAGTTTCCACCCCTCTCTGCTGAACAACTACTAAAACTGTAAGTAAAAGAGGGCCAGGGGTGGGAGGTGGGAGGCCGGCAGGTGCAGGGAGGGTTTTTGGCGCGCATGGGGCCTGGCGGGTTTTTACCTCCCTTGGGCTGGGCCACCTGGTGGCCCAGCCCGTGGTCGCCCTGCACTGTCGCTGCCACGGCCGCCCAGGAGCACCTGGGCCTGCCTGCCGCTGCCCCAAACGGGCGGCAGCCTATGCCTCGGCCGGCGCAGGGGGCAGCACCACGCATGCGCGGCACAGGTCGGGGTCGCGGCCTGAAAAAGGTTGAGAACCGCTGCCCTATATTATTTTTTCCCAGCATAAGACAAGCCCGTAAAAGTAAAGACACAGCATCACGGAAAGTGAACGGTCCTCAAAGCATCTTTGAAGGTCATCATGACAAGAGATTGCAGCTCTGATGTGTGTGTGTGGGGGGGGCAGGGTGTGTGCATCTGTGTGTGTCTGTGGTTTTGTATGGATACATAACCTTCTTCTCTCCACACACACCTCCTGGCAAATATCTCCTCCAATTCTAGGCTAGAAAACTGCTGTTCTTGCAAAATCCAAACTCAGAAAAAGATCTTCTTTTTCAGAGGACATAGACAGTTTTTGATTCACCCCTTTGCAGTCTCAAACAGGGCTTAAACTTAAAGCAGTAGCAAAGGATCGGTTTTAGAGTGAAGGGACTAATGGCCTCAACTCTTATTTTATTAATCTTACCTTTATTACTTTTATAAAGAACTCAAGGCAGCAAAGGAATGCTCCTTCTTCCCCCTATTTTCCCCACAACAATAACCAACCCAGATTTGCAAGAATTAATCTTACAGGTAATGGTGATAACTTTTTCGAGCACACACACAAACATACACAACATGTTGTAAGCTTCTCAGAGTCCGTTTGAACTGGGAGATGATCAGCATATAAATTTGATAAATAAATTATACACATACACATATATACAGTGTGTGTGTGTGTGTGTGTGTGTGTGTGTGCCTTGATTGAGGGCCACAATGAAGCCCATAATTTATGTTGCTAAGTGAGAAATTTGTTAAGTGGGTTTTGCCCCATTTTATGATGTTTTCTTGACACAGTTGCTAAGTGAATCACTTCAGTTTTTAAATTAGTAACACGGTTATTAAGTGAATCTGGCTTCCCCATCGATTTTGCTTATCAGAAGGTCACAAAAGGGAATCATATGACCCCAGGACACTGCAACTGTCATAAATATGAGTCAGTTGTTAAGCATCTAAATGTAAATCATATGGCCATGGGGATGGGACAATGGTCGTAAGTGTGAAAAATGGTGATAAGTCACTTTTTTCGGTGCCATTGTAACTTTGAACAGTCACTAAATGAACTATCGTAAGTTGAGGAATACATATGTGTGTGTGTGTGTGTACATACACATACGTTTGTATCTATAGCTATATATACACATACAAACACTAATATATATATATACACACACACATTATAAATCTATATGTGTATGCATGCATATTATATATGTGTGTGTGTGTGTGTGTGTGTCTAATACAGGGGTGTCAAACTCAATTTCATTGAGGACAGCATCAGCATTGCGGTTGTCCTCAGGGGGCCGGGTGGGTGTGGCCAGGGTGGGTGCGGCTTACGGGGTGGGCGTGGGTGGAGTGGGCATGGCCAGCTCTACATCGTTCGTGTCAAGGGTGCCTGTGGGGGGCCTGGGCAGGAGTGGGACAGATCTGAGGGTCTCTGGCAGAAGGGGGTGGGACCAGGGCAAGGGCCAAGACATGGTCCACTGGAGGAGCCTCACCGTTCCTCTCAGGCCATGCTGGGGGGGGCTGGATGGTGGTGCGGGCTGCCGGGAGCCCTGGACAACAGAGGTCAAATGCCCAGCCTGGCCCTTGAGCACCCGCAGCATCAAGCCCAGCCCTACTTCCTCAAGGCTGCTGCTCAAGGTTCTCCTGGTTCCTCACTGTTTCCAGATGGCCTTGTGGAGCTAAGACTGAATGCGTTTCAGCATAGATGGCCACCACAAAATTGTACATTGGCTCCCGGCCGGCCTGGGCCAGGGCCAAAGCAGTGGGGGCCGTTCCCTCACTGTTTCCAGGATGGCTTCGCGAGCCAAATGAAACCACTTTGCGGGCCGCATCCGGCCCCCGGGCCTTGTGTTTGACATGTCTGGTCTAACAGAACACCTGGTCTACCCAAATATTACTTTTGCCTTTCAGCCCCAATCTAGGAGCATTTTGCAGGTTAAAGTCACAACTGCGATAAACTGTAGAGGTTAATACAACTGCCTAACGTGCAAGCGGCCCAGGTTTGAATCTCAGAAGGGTATGGCTAGCTGATGAGAGCCAAATAGCTCGAAATAGCTATACTAGTCTCCCTTTAATTCTTTGTCAGCAAAAATCTAAAATTTAACATATATATATATATATATATATATATATATATATATATATATATATATATATATATATATATATACACACACACACACACACACACACACACATATATTTGTTTTCTGAGGTTTTCGCAGATGTTTGTATGTAGGTCTTTGGTTATTCGGGTTTTCTCCCGCATAAAATTGGAAGTGTCTTGGTGACGTTTCGACGAAGTCCCATTCGTCATCTTCAGGCTGATGTTTTCTAGGAGAAGCACGAATGAAATTGATTTCAAAAAGACCAGAACTATCGCCAAAACTGAACACTTTAATAACAGAATAATCAGAGAAGCCATCGAGATAGAAAAACGCCCACACAGCATGAACAAACGAGATGATACCTCCCACCTACCAGCCATTTGGAAACCCGCCCTTATTGACAAACGAGTCCATAACACAAAGAATGATACCAGACCTACACTCACGAAAACCACACAAGATGTCACCACCACACATCCACGCAAAAAGCAAACCCAAACCCACAACGATGATGAGGCATGACCACAAACCAGAAGCCAGACCACAGCTGCATCATTAACCACCTTAAACCCCTTCAATCCATACATTAAGCAAACTGACACCCACCGTGAAGATGAGGTACGACCATGAACGCGAAGCCAAACAGCTATGCAGCTCACCATCTCTAACCCCCTGCAACTCAGACTAACCTGAGCACAACAAAGCTCCCACCCAAACAGAACACTCCCCCATCCAATCAGAGCACAGCCAACCCCCCATCCAATCAGAGCACAGCCAAGCCCCTAACCAATCAGAACACACCTCCACCCAATCAGAACACAGCTGAGCTCCCAGCCAATCAGTTCAAACTCCCACTGGCAGTTAAAAGGAAGAAACAGCTACAATCATACATTGCTCCTAGAAGCACGAAGCTGAAAGCACCAGCCTGAAGATGACGAATGGGACTTCGTCGAAACGTCACCAAGACACTTCAAATTCTACGTGGGAGAAAACCCGAAGAACCAAAGACCTACATACAAACACCCGCAAAAACCTCAGAAAACATATATATATATATAAATCTGTGTGTGTCTGTATGTATAAGAGAGAGAGAGAGAGAGAGAGAGAGAGAGAGAGAGAGAGAGAGAGAGAGAGAGAGAGAGAGAGAGAGGGAGGGAGGGAGGGAGGGAGGGAGGGAGGGAGAGAGAGAGAGAGAGAGAGAGAGAGAGAGATGGGATAAAAATATAGTCATCATAATAAAAATAGTGATGATGGGCAAACCATTTCCAGCGTGTGAGGCCCCTAGGCCAAAATAATAATAATGAACAGCTTGCAATAGTGGCAAATATCTGTAGCTCAGGTGTAGGATGCGGGTGAAGGTTTGTTCTCCAAGCTTGTGGGTTGGTTTCCGAACGTTTTGTTGCCTAGCCTGATAATAAAACATTCGCAAACCAGCCCACATGCGCAGAGAATGACACTTTCTATGAACAGCTTACATCTTGCAATGATACTGTTAATATCATGAAACTACAACATCTGCCTATCGCAGGTTGTATCCCAGGCAGATAATGCCAAATCCAGTCTAAACATCTGTCTAACTGTGCGATGAAGCATAATATAAAGACCTGCAAATAGAACGAGTGTGGCAAAAAGAAACAAAAAAACCCCAAAGAGAATACCAACAATGGTAGGCATCTTGGCTGCAATCCCAAAACATCTGGAGCATCAACTGAACCCCCATCGGTATAGACAAAACCACCACCAGTCAATTTACTTTATTTGGAGCAGTTTATATCCCTCAGCAATACTGTTAACACCATGAAACTTCAACATCTGCCTGTCCCGGGTCCTTGGGAAAGACTCGCTAGGTCAGTGGTTCTCAACCTTTTTCAGGTTGAGACCCCACTTGCCCCGCCCATGCGCGGCACGCGCGCGACGAAAAAAAAAACCCCAAACAAAATGGCGGACCGCGATGGCCCGAAACGCGCATGTGTGGTGCGCGCGACAAAAAAAACCAAAACAAAATGGCAGACCGCAACGGCCCGAACTGCGCATGCGCAGCGCGCGCGCGACAGCCCGATTCATGCATGCGTGGCGCGCGCGCGACGAAAAAAACAAACAAAAAAAACAAAATGGCGGACCGCAACGGGTTGATCCACGCATGCGCGGCGCGCGCGGTGCCCCAAACTGCGCATGCACGGCGCGTGCGCGACGGCCCAAACTGCGCATGCGCGGCACGCGCGCGACGAAAAAAACAAAAAAAACCCAAACAAACAAAAAATGGCGGACCGCAGTGTCCGGCGACCCCCGCAAAATGGTCGTTCGACCCCAAATGAGGTCGCGACCCATAGGTTGAGAACCGCTGCGCTAGGTGGATAAAAATGCCAAACACAGTCTGACTGTGTAACCAACCGTAATAATAATATATATATTCATCTGAATAATTGATTGGACATTTGATTGATTATGTACCATCGTCAGTTTTGATATGTTGCACATTACTTTTTAAAATCTGTGTACTGGTTTTTCTGCATTTCTCTTTTAAACATTGCAATAATTTCCCCCCCAAAAAATATGTGTTCGTAGGAGGAACAAAAATGGCTCCTTGTTCTGGGGGTAAAGATCTCGCTGTTTTCCCTTGGGTTTTCTCTGTAGCCAAGGGAGGAGTTGCAGTTGATGTAGCTCCTTAACACAGCCAAATTGGATTAACAGACCAATCAGATTGGATTAACAGGCCTGAGTCCCCATAGGGCTTTTAAGATTCCCCTCGGTCAGTAAATACCCCAACTTTAGCTGGCAACCCAATTACTCTTTCCCCTCCATTCAAAAAAATAAAAGCCGGTTTTGAATAATCACATTTGTCCCTCAATTTTCAGTATTTGCCTTGATTCCAAATAATGTTTCTTTCCCCCCCCTATGGGAAGCTTGCAGTTCACCTATGCCAGGGATAGGCAACCTTGACTCTTTTATGACTCGTGGACTTCAACTCCCAGAATTCCTGAGCCGGCATGGCTCAGCATGGAAACCTCTCCCTTTTCCCTCAGCATGGCTGACTCAGGAATTCTGGGAGTTGAAGTCCACGAGTCATAAAAGCGCCAAGTTTGCCTACCCCTGATATTACTAAGCCCACTTTATTGTTGTGGGGAAACTAGGGGATAATCCAGAAGATAATAATAACAAAATTGGAAGGGACCTTGGTGGCTCTTCTAGTCCATTCATTTATTGACCGTTCAAAGTAGCAATGGCATTGAAAATGTGTCTTACGACCGTTTTTCATACTTATAACTGTCGCAGCATACTTGCGATCATGTGATCCCCTTCTGCGACCTTCTGACAAGCAAAGTCAATGGGAAAGCCAGATTCACTTAACAACCGGGTTACTAACTGAACGAAAGCTCGTAAAACAGGGCGCCATTCACTTAACAACCGTCTCACTTAGAAACAGGAATTTTGGGCTCAGTTGCAGTCAGACATCGAGGACTACCTATGTTTTTAAAATTAATGAAGGCAGGATACCAATAATAAAATTAAATAAATAAATATTTTTGGAAGCCATAGAAGCTGTAAAATAAACAAGAATCTCTGCATCAAAGTTCCCCACCATTTCACCCCAAATTCTCTAAATAAGTACAGGTAAGTCCTCGACTTACAACAGCTCGTTTAGTCACCGCTCAAAGTTACAACGACACTGAAAAAAGGTGATTTATTACCATTTTCCACACTTAAAACGATGGTTGCAACTTCCCATCATGTGGTCACATGATCAAAATCCGGACGCGAGGCAGCTGACTCATATTTATGACGGTTGCAGTGTTCTGGGATCATATAATCCCCATTTATGACCTTCTGACATACAAGGTCAATAGGGGGAAGCCAGGTTCGCTTAACCACCGTGTTACTACCTTATCAACTGCAATGATTCACTTAACAACGGTGGCAAGAAAAGTTGTAAAATGGGGCAAAACTCACTTAAATGTCTCACTTAGCAACATAAATGTTGGGCTCAGTTGTGGTTGTAAAGTCGAGGACTAGCTGCCCAAGTCAGTTAAAAGCAAAAATAAAACAAGACAAAAGCAAAAATAAAAAAGCTCACAAGTGTGACATTCACACAACAGTCGGGCCCCAATTCTTTGATTGACAGAAGCAGCCTCTTTCAGTCGCCTCCAACCGTGGAAATGAAAAGTAACCAAGGACCATATTCAAGTATATGGATTTTATTTTTAGGCTAGGCCAGGGGTAGGCAACCTCGGCTCTTTTATGACTGGTGGACTTCAACTCCCAGAATTCCTGAGCCAGCCATGCTGAGGGGAAAGGGAGAGGTTTCCAAGCTGAGCCGTGCTGGCTCAGGAATTCTGGGAGTTGGAAGTCCACGAGTCATAAAAGAGCCAAGGTTGCCTAGCCCTGGGCTAGGCAAAGCTCTAACACAGGGGTAGGCAACCTTGGCTCTTTTATGACTCGTGGACTTCAACTCCCAGAATTCCTGAGCTGGCATGGTTCAGCTTGGAAACCTCTTCTTTCTCTTCAGCATGGCTGGCTGTACTCTACTCTGAGTCAATCTTCAATGAGGCACTGGAGAACATCGATGCTGGCATCAAAGCAAACGGTGTTTGGATCAACAACTTAAGATATGCTTACGATACAGTTCTGCTTGCCAGTAAGCATGAAGATCTTCAGCTCCTCATCAACAGAGTCACAGAAATATCTGAAAAATACGGCTTGAAGCTTAACACCTCAAAAACCAAGATCATGGTCATCAGCAAACAACCCGTTAATTTACCATCAAAAAATTCAGAAGGAATACCACTGGAAAAAGTGGAAAGGATCACGCACCTCGGTTCTAATTTACATGAAAGCTGGGACATGACCACTGAAGTAAAGACAAGGATAGAGAAAGCCCGAACAGCATTCTTCAAAATTGTGAAGTCACGACATAAGCCTAAGACTGAAAATCAGGCTTGTCAGATGCTATATTTTTTTCTATCCTGCTCTATGGAGTAGAGAGTTGGTCTCTGACAGAAGGCCACCTGAAGAGACTAGAACAGGGGTAGGCAACCCAAAACACCCAAAGAGCCACTTTGACCTGTTTCCCACCGGAAACATAACACTGGGAGCCGCAAAACCCTTTTGGCATCTAAAATGCAGATAACACTGTATATATCCTTTTTTTTTTTTACCTTTGTGCTATGTATAAAAACATATATAGTGTGTTGCATTTATGAAATCAGATGGACGGAGATCTTCTGCTCCAGCCTCCTGCTCAAGCCCGTGCAGAAAAGTGGGGGTCTTTAAATAGTCATGTCCACTTTTCCTTTTTTTTTTTTTCCTATTTTTTGCAATGACCGGTTGCAGACATCCATATGTGTATGCATGTCAGGTTTGGAAGCCTCCCTTTAAGTTTGTGCGTGTGCACAAACATACACTGACTTAGGAGCGAAAACACTGCTGGTAGATCTTGTGGGATTTTTGCATGCAGTTTATTTGTGTGGGGGGGAGGGGGAGGAGGAAGCGCGGAGCAGTCAGTCAGAGCTCAGATTGTTTGCTTATTGAGAGAGAGAGGGAAAGAAAGAAAGAAAGAAAGAAAGAAAGAAAGAAAGAAAGAAAGAAAGAAAGAAAGAAAGAAAGAAAGAAAGAAAGAAAGAAAAGACAAGAAGACAAGAAAAGACAAGAAAGAAAAGAAAGAAAAGACAAGAAAGGAAGAAGAAAGGCAGGAAGAATATGGGAAGGAAGGAAAAAAGAGAAAGAAAGAAAATAGGAAGAAAAAGGAAGGAAGGAAGGAAAAAGAGAAAGAAAGAAAGAAAACAGGAAGAAAAGGAAGGAAGGAAGGAAGGAAGAAAGAAAGAAAGAAAGAAAGGAAAAAGAAAAAGAAAGAAAACAGGAAGAAAAAGAAGGAAGGAAGAAAGGAAAAAGAGAAAGAAAGAAAACAGGAAGGAAGGAAGCGGAAGATATAACCTTCAGCAAAGCAACGTCCCTGCAAAAGAAACACCTTTGCACACAAGCAGCTCCCCCCTCAGCCTCGCTTGCAAAAACCTCGCCCTGCCTGACGCTGAGGCCGTTTACAATGGGAGCAGCGGGCAAGGCAAAGGCTTTCCTGGGAGCAGGGAGGTCTCCAGCAGCCTTTGGAAGCTGAACCCCCCCCCCCATCAAGCACTTCGGCCAGGTAACACGAGGCCGTTTTGAAAAGGGCCTACTCACCTTTCTAGCAGTCTGTGAGGACTGAAGAGAGAGAGAAGAGGTTTGTGGGCAGTCCCACAAACCAGAGAAGTTCGTCCTATGAATTCAAACTTCACAAGTTGTTTTTTTTTTTCATGAGAAGTTTGAATTGATTGGTTGAACTTCTTTAGACCCATTCTTTTTTTGGGGGGGAGCCGCAGGAGACAGCTCAAAGAGCCGCATGGGGCTCTGGAGCCGCAGGTTGCTGATCCGTGGACTAAAAGCATTTGAAATGTGGATTTACAGGCGGCTGTTACGTATAGGCTGGGCTGACAAAATCAGAAATGAGGAGGTGATAAGCCGCCTGGGAAAGCCAAGGGAAATCATCAAAACAATTAAAAAACAAAAATTAGAATATTTCGGACATGTAATGTGACACCCAGAAAAATACGACATACTCCATTTAATTCTCCAGGGAAAGATGGAAGGCAAACGAGGTCCAGGCAGAAGAAGAAGATCGTGGCTTCAAAATCTAAGGGACTGGTTTGGACAAAACGCAGCAGCACTTTTTCAATTTTATTTATTCATGTATACTACTACTACTACTACTACTACTACTACTACTACTACTACTACTACTACTACTACTACTACTACTATTATCTGAATGTAAAATCATGTGACCACGGGGATGCTGCAACAGTCGTAAGTGTGAAAAATGGTCATAAGTCACTTTTTTCCATGCCGTTGTAAGTTTGAATGGTCACTAAATGAAGTGTTCTAGGTTGTGGACTACCTGAGTCCCACCTGGTTGCCGAGTGCACTTAAATTCTGATCAGATGACTGTGGGGATGCTAGGAGAGTCGTAAGTGTGAGAACGGGTGATAAATCACTGTTTTCAGAGCCATTGTAACTTTGAACAACGAATAAACTAATGGTTGCAAGTCAAGGACTCCCTGCATCCAATCAATAATACACTCTCAGCCATGTCTGCAGAGGCCTCAATTAAAGATTAGCATCAACTTAAGGAACATCAATAAAACAAAGAACACAGAATCATGGAACTGGAAGGCTTCCCTTATATCATCTTAGTCAAATGGTTGTCCAGTCTATTTTTGAAGAAAAATAGTAAATCATAAATAACAATCAAAAGTTATTTCCTCCCATTTAAACAGGGAATGAGCTTGGTAAGTTCTTCCTACACAAAGGAAATGTGTCCGGTGTGAAAGACCAGGTCCACACCTGAAGGTCCAATTAAACTAATTTAGTGCTACTCAGGCCTGTGCAGAAGAATCTTCTCAACTAGCAGTTAGACCAGGAGTGCCAAACTCAATTTCATTAAGGGCTGCATCAGCATTGTGGTTGCCCTGTGGGGGGCGGGGTGTGTGTGGCCAGGGTGGGTGCAGCCTACTGGGTGGGCATGGGTGGAGTGGGTGTGGCCTACTGGTGGGCATGGCGAGCTCTACATCGTTCGCGTCAAGGGTGCCTGTGGGGGCCTGGGCAGGAGTGGGACAGATCTGAGGGTCTCTGGCAGAAGGGGTGGGACCGGGGCAAGCAAGATCCAGGTAGATCCACAGGAGAGACATGCTACAAATCCCGACTACTAGGGAGGGCCTTCGGGGGGGTGGGGTGGGGAGGAAGGGAACCTTTTATGTCATGAAGCCCTTGAAGACTTAGCTCTCTCACCATGTATGGTCAGAATCTATGATAGAACTCCTGAGATGGAGGCCAATTGGGTGGCGTTGTAGGTTTCTTCTCAGCTGCTGCTTAAGTATTTATTACATTCTTGTTTAGGTTAGCTGTGAACTGTGATAACCATTAATCAATGTTACAAATGTCATTAACCTTTTTAGCTGCCCAGAAGCCATGGTTTCAAGAGGGGAAGCTATTTCAATTGAAAGTAAATAGAAGCAACCACTGAAAATCTTTTTTAGTCTTTACAGGAACTAGAGTTTCCCCAAATGTTTAGAGATAACAAAGGAAAAAGAAGTGAGGGGGGGAACAGTATAATGCAAGGTGGGGCAGCATTTTATGTTGGATTCTTTTAAAAAAAAAACAGTCTCCTTCTCTGTCTCCTTCTCCTTCCCTTCTCTTTATCCTTCCCTTTTTCCTTCTCCTTTCTCCATCTTCTTTTTTTCTCCTTCCCCTTCTCTCCTTCCTTCCTTCCTTCCCTTCCTCCCTTTCCTCCTCCTCCTCCTCCTCCTCCTCCTCCTCCTCCTCCTCCTCCTCCTCCTCCTCCTCCTCCTCCTCCTCCTCCTCCATTCTTTAATGTTCTTAAGGTGAATAGTAAAGATTTGGAATAAACATTCTGAATACATTAGAGGGAAAACTTTATAATACATCTCTGAAATAAAAAAAATACATTAATATATACTGTAAGCAACACAGGATAATTTTTGCCGGACTTGTATAACAAAGGCTGGGAGACAGAATGCAAAGTGGTTTGTGCCAAGCTAAATTGTAAGACACACTCTGTTCCTATGGATTTTGCATGCTCTTTTAGCCTAAAAGGACCATTTTGCTATTAATTTCAGTAATATGGGGAAAAATAAAAGTAATGTATGTTCATAACTGGGCTTTGAGAATATTTGCTCCCTATAATTCTCCTCTGGGTTATTGATTTGTGGTTTTAATGTAGCTTCCGAGATATCTCTCTCTCTCTCTCTCTCTCTCTCTCTCTCTCTCTCTCTCTCTCTCTCTCTCTCTCTCTCTCTCCCTCCCTCTCTCCCTCTCTCCCTCTCCCTCCCTCCCTCCCTCTCTTTGTATATTTTCAGCTATTCTGTTTTTCCCAATCTCTTTTCCTGATACACACAATCACCCACCTAACAGCCTACATATCAAGAGAGATAGCAAAAGAGAGGGTGCGGAGGACTGCTTAAAATCTGAATTGCCACCAGTGTTCTGGCTGAGTGCCTGTGCCTTTAAGGATGGTGTGACACAAATCTTCTCCCCTTGTGTGGCTTGTGGTGACATTCAGTGTCTGCCTGATAACGAGAAGGCAACCATAGAGAGGAACAAGACTCACATTTCAAATTAAACCTAAGCCCCAGAGGCTGAATTCCACACCCAAGAGCCTAACATATTCACACATAGTAATTATTGTGTTCACACAACAGCATCTTTCAGGTTGCCAGGCCAGCCAATCACAATAATTCTACTTTTAACAACTGATATTGAGATGCAATTAAGCTGGCTCACAAGCTGGGGATATCTGATTCATTTCTAGACGTCAGCTGATGGAGTTTCTGTCAAATTCACAAGGGCAAAAATGCAGCTCTGGTCCCTTGACAATCTTCTACAAAATTGGAAATCTCCCCCTTTTTAAAAAAAAAAATACATAACACACGCAAAGGTGGAAGGAAAGAGAAGCAGATGAGCAGCAGCAAAGTGGATGGACTCAGTTGCAACAATGGGGATGCCATTGGAAGACTGAAAGAACCAGGTTAGCATCAGATCATTGTGGGGGGAAAAATCTTTCTACAGGTAGTCCTTGATTTATGACTATATTGGACCTATTGCAGCGGTCATTAAACAGGTCACCCAAATGACCAACCCAATTTTATGACCTTTTTAATTATTATTCTTCATTTCCTCTTTTATCACTTTGGGTTTCAAGGGAGATACAATTTTTTTGTTATGGTGGTTGTTAAGTGACTGCTGCAGTCATTAAGCAAACCAATTAGATCATAAGTCAGGGTGGTCATAAAACAGGTCACCCACGTGACCAACCCAATTTTACAATCTTTTTTATGGTGGCTGCTCAGTGACTGCTGCAGTCATTAAACAAACCAATTATTCACTATGAACTGAAAATCAAAAATAAATGCTGGTTTTGGCAAAAATACGGTAAAACGCAGTCACGTGTGATGAGTCCTCCCCCCCTGCTCCCCAGATACCTCTCCAGATGTCAGCTTGGAGGAGGATGAACCAGTTCTGGGCATGTCAGGGAGGGAGTTAGTCAATAGCTCCAAGCAGCCCTCTGAGAAGGATTTAGCTGAAGCACAGCTGCAGCAGGACAGCCCCGAGGCTTCAGGTGGGGAAAGCACACAGCTGCAGCTGGTTAGTGATGAGGAAGAGGAACTGCCTTCTACACCTGATCCAAGAACACGTAGGGCAGAGAAAAGGCAGGAGCAGCGAAGGTCTGCCAGCCTGAATGGTGGAGAATGGAAGGATTTATATCAGTGTTTCTCAACCTTGACAATTTTAAGGCATGTGGAATTCTGGGAGTTGAAGTCCACATGCCTTAAAATTGTCAAGTTTGAGAAACACTGATTTATATTCTTCCATCAGGACTGCAAGGAATGTAAATATTTCCATCCTCCGTCATTCAACCAGAACTGAAGAAGCTTCATGGATGAGAAGCGAAAGGTTTTTAAGGAAAAACAAAGTTCAGTTGCATTTTGAAAAAGCACCTTTGGGTACCTCTGCTATTGTACAAGCCATTGAGAAAGACTTGTTTTCAGGTTTCCTAATGTCAATTATGAACACTCCTATCCACGCTAAGCAAATCCAATTAAAGCCCAATGGAATTTACAATACTCCCTAGGCCAGGGGTGGGCAACCTTGGCTCTTTTATGACTCGTGGACGTCAACTCCCAGAATTCCTGAGCCGGCATGGCTCAGCATGGAAACTTTTCCCTTTCTCCTCAGCATGGCTGGCTCAGGAATTCTGGGAGTTGAAGTCCACGAGTCATAAAAGAGCCAAGGTTGCCTACCCCTGCCCTAGGCAGAACATTTAAGCTTCTGTTTTGGATTGCCTTGGAATTTATCCAGCTTCACCATAACCATCTTAAAGAGGCATGGTGGCTTAAAGACGTTGGAGGTGGTGTCAGCTCCAACAGTGTGAGTCCTAACAACGTGTGACCGAGCGATCTCCCGTCGCTCCGTCGCTTGCCTCAAGTTTCTGTCCATCTAGCAGTTCAAAAAACATGCTATGTGCAAGTAGATAAATAAGTATCACAATAGTGTAAATCCAGGCAGTACTGGACTTTCCCCAATGCAACACATGAGCACAAGATGACATTGGTAGTGAGATAGGCCACGGGTGATGCCACAGGATGCCACTTGTCTTTTTGGTGCAGAGGTAGTTTGCCCCCTATGGTGCATCCTGAATAACCCCTTGAGCACAAACTAAACCGACTAGCACTCTTCGACAGCCAAATAACTACAGAAGGATAGAATCAAGATCACATGAAGCGTTAATGCCACTCTGTAATGCCTTGGTAAGACCACATGTGGAATACCGCATCATGTATAAGAACATAAGAACATAAGAAGAGCCATGCTGAATCAGGCCAAAGCCCATCGAGTCCAGCATTCTGTGTCACACAGTGGCCCACCAATTGTACATGGGGATCTTGAGCAGAAAGAGAAGGCAAAACCCTCCCTTTCCCTTGACCCCCAACAAATGGTACTCAAGGGAATCCTGCCTGCCTCAACCAACATAGAGGCGGCACGTGGACATCCGTTTTAATAACCACCGATACACTTGGCATCCATGAATGTATCTAACCCTGCCTTGAAGCTGTCAAGGCTGACAGCTGTCACGACCCCTTCTGGAAGTGAATTCCATAAACCAACGACCCTCTGGGTGAAGAAATATTTCCCTTTATTTGTCCTCACTTTCTTAGCTATGAGCTTTAGGGAGTGCCCCCTTGTCCTGATATTGTGTGATAGAGAAAAATTTTTTTCTCTATCCACCTTTTCTATCCCATGCATGATTTTATACACTTTGGTCACCACAATGTAAAAAGATGTTGAGACTTTAAAAAGAGTGCACAGAAGAGCAAGAAATGAGCCTGAAACATATGAAGAACAACTGCTGGAATTGGATATGTCTAGTTTAATGAAGAGAAGGACCAGGGGGGACATGATAGCAGTCTTCCAATATTTCAGGGGCTGCCACAAAGAACAGGGGAGTCAAGCTATTCTCCAAAGCGCCTGAAGGCAGGACAAGAAGCAACGGATGGAAACTAACCAAAGAGAGAAGCAACCTAGAACTAAGGAGAACTTTCTAACAGTGAAAACAATTAACCCAGTGGAAAGGTTTTGCCTTCAGATATTATGGATGCTCCATCGCTGGAGATTTTAAGAAGAAGATTGGACAATCATTTGTCTGAAATGGTACTATAGGGTTTCCTGCCTGAGCAGGGAGTTGGTCTAGAAGACCTCCAAGGTCCCTTGCAGTTCTGTCATTATGTTACGATAAAACCCAGGCAATACATTATCAATCCAGATCCTTCAAGTTCCCACTTCTGTGCAATACAATATATACAAGAGTTTCTGGATTAAAACAGCCACAGCCACATAGACTCCAGAGTTCCCCTCCTCCCAACATATTTTTATTCAGTTTACAGAGACACAGGAAAATTGCATACAATCCCATCCTGAGATGATTTTTAAAAATAAGCAAATAGCAGGTAGTAGTTTTAAGTGTGAGCTTCAATGGACTCCAGAAGATGGTAGAAGACAGGAAGGCCTGGAGGAACGTTGTCCATGGGGTCATGATGGGTCTACAAACCATGTCCTATGAGGAACGGTTAAAGGAATTAGGAATGTTTAGTCTACAGAAAAGAAGACTGAGAGGAGACATGATAGCTGTCTATAAATACCTGAAGGGCTGTCATAGTGCAGAGGGATCAGCCCTGTTCTCACTTGCTCAAGGAAGGACTAGAAACAATGGGATGAAACTGCAGGGGAAAATATTTAGATTAGATGTTAGAAAAAAAATTTCTAACAGTGAGGGTGATCGACCAGTGGAACAGGTTGCCACGGGAGGTGGTGAGCTCCCCTTCGATGGAGGTCTTCAAGCAGAGACTGGACGGCCATCTATCTGGGATGGTTTAGGGAATCCTGCCTCGAGCAGGGGGTTGGACTCGATGACCCGGGAGGTCCCCTCCAACTCTACGATTCTATGATTCTATGATTCTATGGGTCGGACATGACTTCACAACTAATAACAAGTTTTAAGTGGGGGGGAGGGTCTTTCAGAAAGATTAGATTACCAATGGTGGATTAGCAGGAGTTATGGGGATATGCATTGCATCATATCTGGAAGGTGATAGTGACTGGGAAACGCCTCCCAGCAATTTAAATCAAGGTAATAAAAATATTTAAATAAACAATACACTGAAATAGAAAAGACCCCAAGACCACTCCCACCGACAGAGCAAGCCACTAGAATACAGGTCGTCCTCAACTTACGACCACAACTGAGTGCAAAATTTCCACTTCTAAATGAAACATTTGTTTAAGTGAATTTTGCCCCATTTTACAACCTTTCCCACCACAGTTGTTAACTGAATCGCTGCAGTCGTTAAGTTAGTAAACATGGTTGTTAAGTGAATCTGGCTTCCCAGTCGACTTTCAATTGCTTGTAAGACGGTCGCAAAAGGGGATCACATGAGCTTGGGGCACTGCAGCCGTCATAAATATGAGTCAATTGCCAAGCATCCAAAGTTTATTTACCTGACCGTGGGGATGCTGCAACGGTCATAAGTGTGAAAAATGGTCATACGTCATAGTCATGAACTGCTATAAGTCAAGGATTACCTGTATAAACTGAGTGAAAACCCCACTCCTTACTAGCACTGATGATGTTACCTAGCTGGGTAATGAAACGTCTACAAGAAAACAAACAAGTTCAGAGAGCACCAAAGACCCCTCACTTCAACCCTGAGTTATAAGTATTCTCCTTTATTGGTATTTTAATGTCAGCCTACATTAAGAAACACAACATGAGCAGCCCACAACAATTGTATAAAACCAGGCATCATAAAAAATAAATAAAAGCAAAAAGCGATAAAAGCACCACCCCTCCCACCGAAACACCTCTAGGGTCACACAACCATCTCTTGTAATGCTAACACCACCATCTGCAGGCTGCAATCTCAACTGTGGATTCCTAGTGGACAATCACTTAAACATGAGCTGCAGTTGCCAAAAAAGCCAACGCAGTGCTAGGCTGCATTAACAGAGGGATAGAATCAAGATCAAGTGAAGTATTAATGCCACTTTACAAGGCCTTGGTAAGGGCACACTTGGAATACGGCATCCAGTTTTGGTCACCGCGATGTAAAAAAGATGTTGAGACTTTAGAAAGAGTGCAGACTGACAGATACTGGCCAACCAACCAAAGTTTGTGGTAGTTGACAAGAATCAGAAGACACTGGTGGCGATAGAAGTAGCACTGCCAAATGACAGCAACATCAGGAAGGTGGATCAGAAGCTGAAGAAGGACCAGCATCTGAAGAAGGAACTCAAGAGCATATAGAAAGTCAAGGCCAAAATGGTCCAGGTGATGATAGGAGCACTCAGGGCTGTGACTCCTTAGCTGGGAGAGGGTCTCCAACAGATCTCAAGAATGCTAATACAAAGTACAAAAAAGCTAATACAATCCTGGGTTGCATAAACAAAGGCAAAGAATCAAGATCACGCAAAGTATTAGTGCCGCTTTATAAAAGCCTAGTGTGAGACCACATCTGGAATATTGCAACCAATTTTGGTCACCATATCACAAAAAAGATGTTGACACCTTGGAAAAAGTTCAGAGAAGAGCAACTAAAATGATCAAAGGCCTGGAGACTAAAACATATGAAGAACGGCTACAGGACTTGGGTTTGGCTAGTCTAAAGAAAAGAAGAAACAGGGGTGACATGATAGCAGTTATTCCAGTATTTGAGGGGCTGCCACAAAAAAGAGGGGGGTCAAACTATTCTCCAAAGCACCAGAGAGCAGGACAAGAAACAATGGTTGGAAACTGACCAAAGAGAGAAGCAAGCTGGACTTAAGAAGAACGTTCCTGACTGTGAGGACAATTAACCAGTGGAATAGCCTTCCTTCAGAAATCATGGGTCCTCCATCACTGGAGATTTTTTTAAGAAGAGACACTAGACAGTCACTTGTCTGAAATGGTATAGGTTCTCCTGCTCGAGCAGGGGGCTGGACTAGAAGACCTCCAAGGACCCTTCCAGATTCTATTCTATTCTATTCTATTCTATTCTATTCTATTCTATTCTATTCTATTCTATTCTATTCTATTCTATTCTATTCTATTCCATTCCATTCCACTCCACTCCACTCCACTCCACTCCACTCCACTCCACTCCACTCCACTCCACTCCATTCCATTCCATTCCATTCCATTCCATTCCATTCCATTCTATTC
This sequence comes from Bothrops alternatus, assembly GCA_034064705.1. Taxonomy (NCBI): domain Eukaryota; kingdom Metazoa; phylum Chordata; class Lepidosauria; order Squamata; family Viperidae; genus Bothrops; species Bothrops alternatus. Next base: position 928,750 of record JARGCV010000082.1, on the reverse strand, counting down.
TATTCTATTCTATTCTATTCTATTCTATTCTATTCTATTCTATTCTATTCTATTCTATTCTATTCCATTCCATTCTATTCTATTCTATTCTACTCTATTCTACTTTATTCTCAATAAAGACTATTATTCTATTCTATTCTATTCTATTCTATTCTATTCTATTCTATTCTATTCTATTCTATTCTATTCTATTCTATTCTATTCTATTCTATTCTATTCTATTCTATTCTATTCTACTTTATTCTCAATAAAGACTATTATTCTATTCTATTCTATTCTATTCTACTTTATTCTCAATAAAGACTATTATTCTATTCTATTCTATTCTATTCTATTCTATTCTATTCTATTCTATTCTATTCTATTCTATTCTATTCTATTCTATTCTATTCTATTCTATTCTATTCTATTCTATTGACATCAGAGCTCTCTGTCCAGAGAATTGCAGTGCTAGGAACAGCTAAGATCCTGCACAGAATCCTCAAACCCCCAGCTTTCTGGTAGAGGGCCTAGGACTGAGGAAGACACAGGCCTCCCATAAGGGTGAGAAGGAAATTTATACATACATACATGAAGCTCAAATACTTTGGCCTCCAAATAAGAAGAGAAGATGACCCTGATGTTGGGAAAGATGGAAAAAAAACGGAGAAGGAGAGGGGCAGAAGATGAGATGGTTAGATGGCGTCACTGATGCAACAAACATGAATTTGGGCAAACTTTGGGAGGCAGTGGTGCTCCAGTTGTGTTGGGATTTCACCCAAGGAGCCTAGGACTAGTACTACCTCTGCTTTCTTTGGCAAAGTTCATTCTATTTGCAGCTCTTTGTGTTTTATTATTATCTTCTCTTCTGCTGTCTCCAGCTACTGCCTCATCCACTATCCAAGCTTTATTGTCTTTTTCTTATCGACAAATTGTTAAGTCTGGCACGTTATGTGCCAAGTGTCGGGTTTGTTTGAATTCTAAAGTCCCAGAACGCTTTAGCTGCTCTATTTTCTATTACTTTCTCTATTTTATGGTCCCATCAGTTCTTGCTTGCAGGCAAATGGTATTTCTTGTAGACCTTCCGAAGTTGTGCGGGCTCCATCACTGGAGGTTTTTAAGAAGAGATTGGAGAATCACTTGTCTGAAATGAAATAAAGTCTTCTGCTTGAGGAGCAAGGGGTTGGATTGGAAGACCTCCAAGGCCTCTTCCAACTTCTGCTATTTTGTAGTTCTGAAGTTACTTTTACACGCACCACTGTTGCTAGTTTGTCATGCCATTGTTTGTAGCCAGTCTGGGCAATCTTCTTGCAGCAGCTAACCAAGTTATCTACTATTTCTTTTCGGCTTTTTTTTTTTTTTTTTTTTTTTTTTTTTTGCAGAGGTGGCATTTCCTATTTTCTCAATTCTGGCTTTGTATGCATTTGCTTGCAAGGCTTGGTCTTGTGTAGCCAGAATTAGCCCCTCTGTCTCTTTAAGATCTCCCTCCCCCCAAGATCTCAAGGTTAATTATTCGGAGAAGTTTTCCAAAATTCCCTTCAATGCAGAGGAGAGAGCTTAAGAATGTCAGAACTCTTTTTCCGGCTTTGCAAGCAGTGCGTTCACATGTGTCGTGTTTGTTTTAATTGTAGTTTGCTAAATAAATGGCAGGAGTGGGGATTCTTCCCCCCCCCCACACACACAGACACACACCAAGCCAAAACCAAACAAACTGTTATGACTTAAAGCGAAAGACAGACCTCCCATCTGGCATCACTTCTAGAGGGAATCTGCAGGTTGTGTGTCAAACAGCAGAAGTCAATTATTTCTCATCTGCAAACAAAATTGCTTCCTTTTTCAAGGATTGTTTGACCAGGTGGCTGCTTTCCAGGTTCAGCGAAGTTCCCATCACTTGCTACCTGATCCAAATCAGATCCCATATTGAGCCGGGCAGACACCTTCTGCTTCAAAGCATCTGCTCCCAGTTGGAGGATCTCCAACAGATGTTTTCTGCGCCATTGTATCCCCCTAGGTTACAATCATAATTATTAAAGCCAATTGAAGGGCCAGGGAGGCTCAGCTAATGCTCAGCCAGAGGTGTTTGCAGCTGGAACATAGAATTTGAGGTGGGGAAACCAAAATAAATCTAATTCAGTTTTGTCCACACCTTCTCCAGCCTAGTGCCCCCTTCCCTGACACTTTGGACTACAGCTCCCATCATCCCAATGGGCTGGATATCCCATCTTTATTATTTTTGAAAATAACTTAAGATATGTTAACCTTTATTGTCATTTTTTACTGTAAGTACACTGGCCGACAACAAAAATGAAATTCTTTTGCCTGCTCTCATATACACACACACACACACACACACACCCATACATATATATATTAAGGTAGCGAACACATCTAATATTCCTCCCTCCTCCTATTTTCCTCACAACAACAACAACCCTCTAAGGTGGGCTGGGCTAAGAGAGACTGATTGGTCAAAAGTCACTCCAGCCAGCTTTCATGGCTAAGGTGGGACTAGAACCCTCCATCTCCTGGTGACTGGTCCAAAGTCATCTGGTTGGCTTCATGGCTAAGGCGGGACTAGAATTCTCCATCTCCTGGTGATTGGCCCAAAGTCATCCGGTTGGCTTCATGGCTAAGGCGGGACTAGAATTCTCCATTTCCTGGTGATTGGCCCAAAGTCATCCGGTTGGCTTCACGGCTAAGGCGGGACTAGAATTCTCCATCTCCTGATGATTGGCCCAAAGTCATCCGGTTGGCTTCACGGCTAAGGCGGGACTAGAATTCTCCATTTCCTGGTGATTGGCCCAAAGTCATCCGGTTGGCTTCACGGCTAAGGCGGGACTAGAATTCTCCATTTCCTGGTGATTGGCCCAAAGTCATCCGGTTGGCTTCACGGCTAAGGCGGGACTAGAATTCTCCATTTCCTGGTGATTGGCCCAAAGTCATCCGGTTGGCTTCACGGCTAAGGCGGGACTAGAATTCTCCATCTCCTGGTGATTGGCCCAAAGTCATCCGGTTGGCTTCACGGCTAAGGCGGGACTAGAATTCTCCATTTCCTGGTGATTGGCCCAAAGTCATCTGGTTGGCTTCACGGCTAAGGCGGGACTAGAATTCTCCATTTCCTGGTGATTGGCCCAAAGTCATCCGGTTGGCTTCACGGCTAAGGCGGGACTAGAATTCTCCATCTCCTGGTGATTGGCCCAAAGTCATCCGGTTGGCTTCACGGCTAAGGCGGGACTAGAATTCTCCATCTCTTGGTGATTGGCCCAAAGTCATCCGATTGGCTTCATGGCTAAGGCGGGACTAGAATTCTCCATCTCCTGGTGATTGGCCCAAAGTCATCCGGTTGGCTTCACGGCTAAGGCGGGACTAGAATTCTCCATCTCTTGGTGATTGGCCCAAAGTCATCCGGTTGGCTTCACGGCTAAGGCGGGACTAGAATTCTCCATTTCCTGGTGATTGGCCCAAAGTCATCTGGTTGGCTGTCATAGCTAAGGTGGGAATAGAACTCTCCATCTCCTGGTGATTGGCCCAAAGTCATCCGGTTGGCTTCACGGCTAAGGCGGGACTAGAATTCTCCATCTCCTGGTGATTGGCCCAAAGTCATCCGGTTGGCTTCACGGCTAAGGCGGGACTAGAATTCTCCATCTCCTGGTGATTGGCCCAAAGTCATCCGGTTGGCTTCACGGCTAAGGCGGGACTAGAATTCTCCATCTCTTGGTGATTGGCCCAAAGTCATCTGGTTGGCTGTCATAGCTAAGGTGGGAATAGAACTCTCTATCTCCTGGTGATTGGCCCAAAGTCATCCGGTTTGCTGTCATAGCTAAGGTGGGACTAGAACTCTCCATCTCCTGGTGATTGGCCCACTTCTGAATAGGTAGTGGGCCGGTAGTGGGGGACAGCCCAGGGGTTGAGGACCACTGCTTTACAATATTCTTTAGGTGATTTACAAAAACAGTAAGTATATGGTTCCCCAACAATCTGGATCCTCATTTTACTGAACTCGGAAGGAGGGAAGGCTGAGCCAACCTTGAGCTGGTCAGAATCAAACTCAGACTGTGGGCAGAATTTGCCTGCAATATAGGCAGTCCTCGACTTACAACGGTTCATCGAGTGACTCTTCAAAGTTACAAAGGCACCGAAAAAAGTGACTTATGACCATTTGTCACACTGATGACTGTTGCAGCAGCATCCCCATGGTCACGTGATCAAAATTCAGATGCTTGACAACTGACTCCTATTTATGACGGTGGTGGTGTCCCTGCAGTCGTGTGATCCCCTTTTGTGACCTTCCCACAAGCAAAGTCAATGGGGGAAGCCCGGTTCGCTTAGCAACCGCGTTACTAACTTAACCACTGCAGTGATTCACTTAGCAATTGTGGCAAGCAAGGTCATAAAACAAGGGAAAACTCACTGAACAAATGTTTCACTTAGCAACAAAAATTTTAGACTTACTTTTGTGGTTGTAAGTTGAGGACTTCCTGTACTGCATCCCAAACATTGCATCACCAGTGCGGCAAAAAAGATCATAAAATTGGGTATGACACTCATTTAATAGTTGCTTTGCTTACCAGTGCAAATTCTGGTTCCGATTGGGGTCATAAGCTGAGGACTATCCATATATGATTACTGAAGCAAGATTAACTATGTGCACAGAGATGGAAAGATTGAACATCATCCACTATGGAGGAATGTTTGGTGAAGTTGACAGAATCTGCTGAAATGGATAAATTGACTTCTTTGATTAGAGAAGAAGCATTATCTGCATTTATTAGTGACTGGGAGCCTCTTACACCAGCGGTTCTCAACCTATGGGTTGCGACCCCATTTGGGGTCAAACGACCGTTTCGCGGGGGTCGCCGGACACCGCGGTCCGCCATTTTGTTTTTTGTTTTTTTGTTGCGCGCACGCCGCGCATGTGCGGATCAGCCTGTCGCGATCCGCCATTTTGTTTTTTTGTTTTCCGTCGTGTGCGCGCCACGCATGCATGGATTGGCTTGTCGCACACGTGCCGTGCATGCGCGGATCGGCCCGTCGCGGTCCGCCATTTTGGTTTTTTGGGGTTTTTTTGATGCGCACGCAACGCGCATACGCAGATCAGCCCGTCTCGTGCACACGCGCGCGCGGGTCGGGGTCGCGCTGTGCATGGGCGGCACAAGTGGGGTCTCAACCTGAAAAAGGTTGAGAACCACTGTCTTACACAGTCTACGTTTTTGCATAAAAATGAAGAAAAAAAATGAACCTGTAATTTATGGTGTGAAGATTAGATAGGATAGATTACAGGAAGCAGAATAATAGGATGGAACTTTAAAGAGAGAGTTAAAAATACATTTGTACTTATAGCTGCTGCAAAGAGTATAAGAATCCTCTTTTAACTTTTTTTCTCTTTCTTTTATATTTTTCTTCAACTTTTCTTTTTCTTGCACTTTTTGCTAGATAATTTTAATTAAACGTTTTAAGCGTTTTATAAATCAAATATATATAAAGGCAGTTTCTCTTCATGATTAAAATCATAGCATAGAGATTTTTGTTTCTGTTTTGAATATTGGAGCTCAAGTTAAAATGTGCCACAGTTACCATAAGAGCATTAAAATAAATAAATACAGAATAGCCAGGCATTATTTTTTCACCTCGTTGTATATTTGTTCTTTTCTTAGCTACTTTTGTTAATTTCTGTGGTATCTGAAGCAGAACATCCAGATTCAGTCACAGTTTTGTTCCATACAGTATTAATCTTGTGAACTCTCAAGCGTCCTCCTTCTGTTATATATTCAAGATGGACAGTGATTAGTATTTATATGTTACTTAGTACTTTATATGTTATTAGTATTTATATGTTATATGTAAGGGCGTAGGTCTATTTATATGTTGTATATAGTATGTTTTAAATGTGTATTATGTATGTGTACACTTTGAGAGGAAGCAATTAAATTTCACTTTTAATGTGTGCCATTGTGCCCACGGGAAAAACTGTCAATAAAGGTTATCTAATCTAATCTAATTTTAATGTTAATAGTTATTTTAATGTTTTATATTGTCGCTTTTATCTTGCTTTAAGCGAGCTGGATTTGCTCGGTGGTCAGATGGGCAGCATATAAATTGAATAAATAAATAAGGCACAGAATATTGCCTGTGTCCAACTTAATAATTCCTTTGGTTATGAACTAACTTAAGTTATGAGATAGTATTGGCTTGTTATTATCTAAGAGCCATTTTAAATGAAGTTTAATTGTCTTAGCAGGATAGAGAATTGAACTAACCCCTATCTGCCTTAAATTATTTATCTGATTTGTTTTTTGTTTTTTTAATTCCCAGCCTCTATTTTGGATAAGCTCAGGGCAGTATATCTACCTGGCGTTCCTATTTTCCTTTCAACCACAATGAGGTGGTTTGAGCAGAGAGACAGTAATTTGTGCAAAATTAGTTTGTGTTTTCTTAAACGTTGGAGGGAATATTGAAGTATCAATGGCAATATAGAAATGGCTGAAAAATATGTCATACAGTGCCAAATATGAACATATCCCTCATGCTATTGATGCTTAGAATTTGCAATACTATCAAAGAAAAGGACGAAATTATATGCCAAAGATGTTGGGTATGTGAGATAAGAGAAAATAAAACAAAATTTGACTTAATGAACAAAATGACCCAGGTCTATTAGCTGCTATGGGATGGGGCTATTGGTTTCTTAATATCTCAAGACCTTTTTGTGACTACTGTACTGAAATGGCAAAGTTTCACTGATCAGTCATTTTCCAGGTTGAAGACTTCTCCCAATCTAGAACTAAAGAGAAATTTCCTGACAGTGAGAACAGTTAATCAGCGGAACAGCTGGCTTCCAGAAATTGTGGGTGCTCCAACACTGGAGGTTTTTAAGAGGAGACTGGAGAGCCATTTGCCCAGAATGCTATTGGGTCTCCTGGCTGAAAAGAGGGCTGGACCAGAAGACTTTCAAGGTCCCTTCCATCTCTTATTCTGATATGTTTCAAGGACTATACACATACTTTAAAACTTAGACAGGACAACATTCATTCATTTTTTCCAACCGACCTAAACTTCATGAAGCCACCTCCCCCAATCAGCGATCCTCCACATATATTGGCTTACAAATCATATAATTCTCACCTCAAACAATGTTAGCACATTTCTGTGGTCCCTTTTTGGAATAGCAAAAAATAGCAAAAAATTGTCTCTCAAAACTCATCTCTCCTGATCAAACATTGACTTAATCCTTTCTCTGCCACCCCTAACTGCAATCACACTCAAATGCATATTACCAGTTGATAGTACTACAAGTGGAACAGGCAACCTACACCTACAAACATCAATAGGATAGAACAGTGTTTCTTAATCTTGAAGCTGTGTGGACTTCAACTCCCAGAATGCCCTAGTCATTCTCCACCTCAGTGCTGGAGACCAGCAAAGTCTGAAAATTTCGGCTTTTATAGAGGTAGTCACACTTGCTGATGATCATTTGATCAAGGGCACTTGATTACTGCATCCAGTTTTGGTCACCATAATGTAAAAAAGATGGTGAGACTCTAGAAAGAGTGCACAGAAGAGCAACAAAGATGATTAGGGGATTGGAGGCTAAAACATATAAGGAATGGTTGCTGGAATTGGGTATGTCTAGTTTAATGAAGAGGGGAACATGATAGCAGTGTTCCAATATCTCAGGGGCTGCCACAAAGAAGAGGGAGTCAAGCTATTCTCCAAAGTATCTGAAGGCAGGACAAGAACAATAGATGGAAACTCATCAAGGAGAGAAGCAACCTAGAACTAAGGAGAAACTTCCTGACAGTTAGAACAATTAATCAGTGGAACAACCTGCCTCCAGAAGTGGTGAATGCTCCAACACTGGAAGTTTTAAAGAAGAGACTGGACAATCATTTGTCTGAAATGGTATAAGGTTTCCTGCCTGAGCAGGGGGTTGGACTAGATGACCTCAGAGGTCCCTGCCCACTCTGTTTATTCTATTCTATTCTATTCTATTCTATTCTATTCTATTCTATTCTATTCTATTCTATTCTATTCTATTCTATTCTATTCTATTCGCAGCACCTGGCTGTTGCTTAATCTGTTCATACCTATGGAAACAGTGAAGGTGTACTTAGTTTTGCACATATGGCTTCTCCATTTTGGCTTTCTTTTTTTGTAAAATAAATGACATGGTATAGTATGTCATGTGTTATTGTTCACCTGAGGTTGTATAAATCTACTTTTAAGAACTGCTAAGGAAAAGATGGTTTTTTTCTATATCCTAATACGTGAAGCCATAGGGCAGCGGTTCTCAACCTGTGGGTCGCGACCCCATTTGGGGTCGAACGACCATTTCATGGGGGTCGCCAAGCACCACAGTCGGCCATTTTTTTTGGTTCGGCCATTTTTTGGGGGGGTCGGCCATTTTTTCCCCTATCGCGATGCGGGCCGTTGCGCCGTGCATGCGCAATGCGCCCCGCCGTGCATGCACAATGCGCCCCGTCTCGCCATGCATGCGCAATGAGCCCCGTCTCGCCGTGCATGCGGAATGCGCCCCGTCGCACCGCACATGCGCAATGCGCCTCGTCGAGTCGCGCATGCGCAATGCGGGCCGGGGTCGAGCCCCGGGAAAGGTTGAGAACCGCTGCCATAGAGGGTATAAAAGTAATCCTTAACTTACAACAGTTTGTTTAGTGACCAAAGTTACAATGGCACTGAAAAAAGCGACATGACCACTTTCATACTTACGACTCTTGCAGCATCCCCATGGTCACGTGATCAAAATTCAGACACTTGGCAACTGGCATGTATTTATGACGGTTGCAGTGTCCCGGGGTCATGTGATCCTCTTTTGCAACCTTCTGACAAGCAAAGTCAGTGGGGAAGCCAGATTCATTTAGCAACCGTGTGACTAACTTAACAATTGCAGTGATTCATTTTGCAATGGTGAAGCAAGGTCGTAAAAATGGGGCAAAACTCACTTCACAAATATTTCACTCAGCAACATAAATTTTGGGCTCCATTGTGGTCGTAACTCGAGGACTACCCATAAATGATGGCACAGTGTAATTACGGTATGTCATGTGTTGGTGTTCATCTGAGGTTGTATTTATCTACTTTTAAGAACAGTTAAGGAAAAGATGGTTTTTACTATGTCCTGATATGTAAAACCATAGAATTCAAAAAGGGTGTACTTTCTTTTTCACATGACTATATGTATACATGTCTGTACTCAGGTATATGTGTGATATATGTACATGTCAGTATGTGCATATGGCTATGCATTTTTCTATATGTCGATATCTAGGGGTGCATTTGGCTGAGCACCAAAGAACGGAGGCCTTTGAACTCTGGTGCTGGAGAAGACTCCTGTGAGTCCCCTGGACTGCAAGGCGATCCAACCGGTCAGTCCTAGAGGAGATCAACCCCAACTGGTCCTTAGAAGGCCAGATCCTGAAGTTGAAACTCAAGTACTTTGGCCACCTAATGAGAAGGAAGGACTCACTGGAGAAGAGCCTGATGCTGGGAAAGACGGAGGGCAAGAGAAGAAGGGGATGACAGAGATTGAGGGGGCTGGATGGAGTCACTGAAGCAATAGGTGTGAGCTTAAAAGGACTCCAGAAGATGGTAGAGTACAGGAAGACCTGGAGGAATGTTGTCCATGGGGTTGCGATGGGTCGGACACAACTTTGCAACTAACAACAACAGAGGTGCATTATGCCTTCCCATGCCTGCATTGTAGCAACACTTGGGTTAAAATCTTTCCCCGTCTCCATTGTTGAATTAGTTCAATTTAATATTTACTAGTACCAAACAATCTTCTTGTGACAATCATGTGGGTGGTGAGAAGGGGGGGGATAGAAGCGTTATCTTAAACAGGGATACCCAACCTATGGTCTGTGGCCCACTCCTGGGCCATGGCTTGTTGGCCACCAGGCCCTGGGAATAGCTGGCGAGCCCCACCCAACTTGCGGTGGCACCACCACACAGATCCTAGTGGCCCCATTTGCGCATGGGTGTGCACGGCCCACTTGTGCATGCACGTGCATGCTAGCAGCACCGTCGTGTGCGCATCTGTTTGTGAATGCACACACGAGGCCACGCGCATGTACATTTCCCTGCTGCTCCCTTTCCTTCCGGGTTGCCAAGCTGGAAAGATTGGGGAACTCTGTCTTACATCATTTGGAAAGAAGGGCCTCAGGAAAATGCAATACAAGTGTCATATAAAGGTAGTCCTTGACTTACAACAGTTCATTTAGTGACCATTCAAAGTTACAATGGCCCTGGAAAAAGGGACTTATGGCCGTTTTCACAGTTGCAACCTTTGCATCATCCCCATGATTATGTGACCAAAATTCAGACGCTTGGCGAATGGCTCGTATTTATGACCATTGCTGTGTTTCAAGGTCATGTGATCCCCTTTTACAACCTTCAGACAAGCAAAGTCCATGGGGAAACCAGATTCTCTTAACAACCGGGTTACTAACTTATCATCTGCAGTGATTCACTTAACAACTGTGGCAAGAAAGGTTTTAAAATGGGGCAAAACTCACTTAACAAATACCTCACTTAACAACAAAAACTTTGGGCTCCATTGTGGCCGTAAGTCAAGGACTACGTGCATATTCATCTTGTTCCAATAAAAGTAGCAATTCTATCTCAGATGTATAAACGTATTTTCTCTTTGAGCCCAAGGCAACCTATAGGGAAATATTTATTCATTTGCATCTTGCCTTTATTATTTTTACCAATAACTCAAGCAGCAAACATATCCAATACACTTTCTGCTTCTTATTAATCACCACAACCATTCCTGTGAGTTGGGCTGGGTTGAGAGAGAGAGAGTGAATGGCTCAAAGTCCCCCAGCCAGCTTTCATGGGTAAGGTAGGATTAGAACTCAGAGTCTCCTGGTGATAGGTCACAAAAGTCACCCAACTAGCTTTCACAGCTAAGGCAGGACTTGAACTCACAGTTTCCTGCTGTCAAAGATGAAGCTTTGGCAGCTATGTACCTCTGTGATTCAACTTGTCTTTAAATTAAAAGGAGGGAGGTGTTACTTTCAAGTGGGTTAGATGGAGAAACGAAACATCTATGATTCAGCTGAAGACCATGAGAGCCTGAAGCCTCTTTAAGGACACCAGAACAGGTGTGGATTTGAAGCAGACGGTTCCCATAACAAAGTGAATTTGCTTATATGGACGTTGGGGGTCTGGCTGATAAAACTATTGTTTAAGTCTATGAATTGGTGTTGGAACCTCAGAGTTAGTTTTGCTTCGATATAACCATGCAGTGTATTCAATAAACAGTAAGATTTTCAGAGACGGAAAACAACCTGGTGTTTTATTTGGATTCTCAAGCTGGATGTTGACACCTGCTTTTAGCCTGGTGCCTTAAACACTAGACCAAACTGACTCTATCCCTACATTTTATCCTCACAAAATAACCCTGTGCGATAGCCAGGGTCGAAGGAAGTTGGTTGAGTTTATTCATTCTATTTATTTATTTAATAAAAAAAATTATACGGGTGCCCAACTCACTCATGGTGACTTGGAGCATCTTACAGAAATAAAATCCCAATACAAACCCAATAAACTCCCTGCCCCCTGGCGACAACAATCAAACAAATTGCTGCAGGGATATGGACTTAACCTGGATCTCCCTAGACTTAGTCCAATACCTTCCCACTGGAAAAATCCTTGAAGTCTTAGAATCTTTTGCAATGGAATTATAAAATCTGATACAATTCTAAGTGCATTGATGCTGCCACATAACTCGTTTTCTAAAGAGAGTAATGATGTTTTTGAACATTTATTCTGCTCGGATCCTAGAAAACTGGGTGAGAAATTTTAAGAGCAACCCGAGAATCGAAGCAAAGCAGATATCCAAACAATCAATTCAGCCCAACGGGTGAAGATCTGAACATGCAAGCCGCTGTCAGTTTTCAGAAGTCCCCGATCTGAATCCAGCCAGTTCATCTTGAGCCAACTTCAAAAGATCTGGACCACAGTTGGCTTCCCCATATAGTCACAGCGTCCCACCATTTTCCCACCCTACTCTTCAAATGTTCATACCTGGATGACACGCATGTTAAGGCCGGTCTCCTGTGCCAGCTGCTCACGGATGTGCCGGGTGGGTTTCGGAGTGGCGGCAAATGCTGCTTTGAGGGTCTCCAATTGCTTGGCTTTAATGGTGGTGCGGGGCCCTCTCCTTTTGGCCCCAAGGTTTTGGTCGTCGTTCTCATTGCTGCCCACTTCTTTGTCGGAGATATTGGCGCTTTCCAAATCCTTGCTGTCATCCTGGCAAGGGTCTTGCGAATCCGGGGACAGGCTGGGGTCGCTACCAGTTGTGGCTGCAAGAAGAAGAAGCAGATATATTTACATACAAAGGGGATAGAGATTGTGTACAGATACAGGTTATCTTCGACTTACAACAGTTCATTTTAGAGCCTTGGTGGTTAGAATACAGTATTGCAGGCAAACTCTGCCCACAGTCTGGAGTTTGATCCTGACAGACTCAAGGTTGACAAAGCCTTACTATTTTTCTGAGGTTGGTAAAATGAAGACCCAGAGTGTTGGGGCAATATGCTGACTCCATAAACCACCCAGAGAATGCGGTAAAGCACTATGGGGTGGTATATAAATCTAGGTGCTATTGCTATTGTTATTTTTCACTGCTGTTGCATCTTTGAAAGGTCACTAAACTAACTGTTGTAAGTTGAGGACTATCTGTATTTGACCAAGGCTTTCCATGGGATTTTAAAAATTGTAAGTGCATTTGGAAGTTAATTCTAAGGAGTCTTGGTGGCGCAGTGGCTAGAATGCATATAAATAAAATAAATAAATAAATAAATAAATAAATTACAGGCAAAACTCTGCCGATACCTGGAGTTCGATCCTGACAGGTCAAGGCTGACTCAGCCTTTCATCCTTCCAAAGTCAGTAAAATGAGGACCCAGACTGTTGGGGCAATCTGCTGACATTTGTAAACCGCCCAGAGCAGGGATCTTCAAATTGGCCCTTTTATGACTTGTGGGCTTCAACTCCCAGAATTCCTCAGCCAGTGGGCCAGCGTGCCTGGCTGAGGAATTCTGGGAGTTGAAGTCCACAAGTCATAAAAGGGCCAAGTTTGAAGACCCCTGGCCCAGAGAGTGCTGTAAAATGCTATGGGGGGGTATATAAGTCTAAATATTATTGCTATTTAGTGACTGTTTGAAGTTATAACAGCACTTTAAGACCATTTTTCATACTTATGACTATTGCAGCATCATGATCAAAATTCAGACCTTTGGCATCTGACTCATATTTATGATGGTTGCATTGTCCAGGGGTCATGTGATCACTTTTGGTGACCTTCTAACCAGCAATGTCAATGAGGAAGTAACAACCATGTAATACTAACTTCACAACTGCTGATTTTTTTTTCAAAAAAAAAAAAGAAGAAGCTTCCAGTCCATATGGTTTTAAACAAAAAGATATGTTAAATAACAACAGACAAAAGTGTTTACCTAATGCCTGTCTGGAAAAATGTGGAAACAGTCATCTTTCTAGTCCGGTATGATCTACACAGGGATATGTAGGAAATTGGGCAAAATCTCCTGATTGTTTTTTTTTAGATAATTTGCAATTTATTTATCTATTTAAGTATTATTATTATTATTTATTTATTTAATTTCTATGCCGCCCTATTCCGGAGAATATTAATAGAATATATATAGCTATTGTGTTTCAATATCTAAGGGGCTGCCACAAATAAGAGGGAGTCAAGCTATCCTCCAAAGCACCTAAAGGCAGGACAAGAAGCAATGGATGGAAACTCATCAAGGAGAGAAACAATCTGGAATTAAGGAGAAATTTCCTGATAGTTAGAATAATTAACCAATGGAATGGTTTGCCTCCAGAAATTATGGATGCTCCAACACTGGAAATTTTTAAGAAGAGATTGGACAACCAGGAGATAGTGAATCGCTTAATCAGGAAAGCTGATTGGGTGACTTAGGCTAATCACCAGGAATTGGTGAGTTCTAGGGCCAGTCTCTCTCTCTCTCTCTCTCTCTCTCTCTCTCTCTCTCTCTCTCTCTCTCTCTCTCTGCCCAACCCAACTCACAAGGTTGTTGTGAGGAAACTAGGAGAAGGAAAAAGTATTTGATATGTTCGCCACCTTGAATTATTTATAAAATAATAAATGCGGAAAAAATAAATACTAAATAAAATTTAAAAATAAATAAAATGCGATCTCTGCCAGATCATGCCTTAAGATTTTATATGAAGAATTTCTTCCGTTCCTAAACTTCATCTTTGTTCATTTTTTTTAACTTAAGAGAAGATGTGTTAACAATTTCTCACGTGGGAGTGAAAATTGTTCCCAAGTCGCCCTCTTTTTTCTTCCTCTCCCTCCCCACAAGCCTTCACACTTTACACGTGTACACACTGACATGTGGGTGTGAAACTGACCCAGGCACCTCCGTGTTAAGTCTGCCTGGCCAAACATCGGCCTGTCCTGTGAATTTCTTCACCACCATCCCCCCCACCAATTCATGGCTTCCCCCCCACCACCACCACCTTCCCAAACAGCTTTCCAGCAAAATCCACATGGCCCGTCTGCCTTCTCTGATCTCCCTGGCATTTAAAAATGGAAATCCAATTTTCTGTCCCCCCCAGCGTCAGCTTTTCCAAAAGGAAGGGACCCATAGACACCTCATGGCTTGCTCCACCCCATAGTTTACAGCCAAGTGTGGATAGGGAGTTACACATCTCCTCAACCCCTGTGATCTGCTTTGTCTGGCGTGACTTTACTAACACCCCACCAGCAAAGTAAAAGAAACAAACAAGACGGCTGAAACCAGACTCGGCAAGCAACACCACCCCATCACTTCAAATATTTGCCTGACATTCAGTCAATCTTTCCGGGCCACTGAAGCTTTGATTCTCATCCGCAAGAAAGGGTATAGCTTTTTCTCCAATCCAGATCCTCCCCCCCTCCATTCCTAAATAACAAAATAGTTTTCTTTCCTAACTGTGATGCATAGAAGGAAGCCAGAGAAAGGGGCAACACAAAGAGAAAAGGAGAGAAAGGAGGGATGGAGGAAAAAACCAACATAAACAACAAGAAGGAAAGCGGGCTGCTTTGCAGAGGACTGAGAAATGACTTGGGGACGAGGGTAATGAAGAAAAAGCAAAGCCGAGAAGACAAAATGAAAAAAAAAAAAATTGCTCAAGTGTCTCTCTCTCTCTCCAATTCAATTACATTTTCTTCCAAATTAATGCCTATAGAATTACACATGGAAAGAGCATTGTCAGCATTGTCCAGCTCTAAGTTCTGCATTATATTATTATTATTATTATTATTATTATTATTATTATTATTATTATTATTAATCATTGCACAATCAGCCAGATGTTCAGACTGGATTTGGCATTTTGTCAACCTATCGAGTCCTTCCCAAGGACCTGGGATAAGCAGATGTGGATGTTTGATGGTATTACAGATATCGTCGCAGGATGGAAGCAGTTCCTACCGTAGTAAGACCTCCTTTTGCAATTGACTAGTGGCGGATTTGTCAATGCCAGTGGTGTTCAAGTGGTACTCCAATTATTATTATTATTATTATTATTATTTTATTAATTACATTCTGTATTAATATTATTTTTTATTTTTTCTTTTAATAATTTTATTTAATATATAAAATATAAAATACAAAGAAAAAGTAGAAATAAGAGATTAAGGGAGGGAAAAGGAAAGGGAGGGGAAGAGAAAGTGTGAGGTACAAGGGGGGGAGAGGGGGGGTTGACTTCCGACTCTTTTTAGCACAGTACAAAATAAAAACACTGTAGCCTCAACTTTTCATTTTTACACATTAATATATAACTAGCTATTTCTATAACAGCCAATCTATCTAATCGGCAAAGCCAAAGTCAAAATCACATATATATTTTTTCGTCACAAGGACAAAATTCAGAAGTGGTATCCAAATGAAAAACATACTCAAGTATGTTCTCCTCTTTAAATAGAATAATCAATTTTGCCATATTGCTGTTTATTTATCTATTTTACTTATTAATTACATTTATATACCATGCATCTCGCTATCAAGCTTACAATATGAAAAAAAAAAGATATAATAATATCATTGCTGTTGTTTGTTTCTTTGCTTATGCTACTCAACTCTGCGTGAGGGAACCCAGTTCAAGCTGTTTCTAAATCCATACAAAATTAACATGGAAAAAAAAATACAGACTAACAAGAAGAAAAGGAACAAGAGGCAACTGAGGATACACCATTGACAATAATTAATCATATCACACAGGGTCCTGATCCCCATGCTGGAGAGAATTGTTGTTGATATTGGTACTGTTGTTATTATGATAATGTTTTCTCTTTACTGCTGGTATCCCTTCAGACGAGTTATAAGTGGGAAGGGTGAAAAGTGAGAAGGGTGATAAATTTGGAGAAAACATGTGGATTTCCTGATCAGCTCATGAGGAATGTGTGATAATTTGACAGGGGTTCCCACTTTTGGGGTGTGAGAGTCACAAAATCACACCCACAATTTATCCTTAATTCATCCTTAAGGTATCTATGTGTCCTTAAATTTATCCTCACGTTATCCTTAACGTAAGAACGTATCCTCAAATTTATCTTTAAATTATACAAAAGAAATGAAGAAATCTTTCCAGAAACCAGGAAAGGAATTTGGGGTGGAAGGTATTTAAACTCTTCCAGTCCCCTAAAATAAATCCCTGGTATGAAAATATCACACCTTAAAGCTCCTTTTTTTTTTTTTGGTACAGCTTTGCTCTCGAGATTCTAGGATAAGAGCAAGACAGCTTGGGAAAGTCTAAATCATCTCCTCCTGGATTAAAGAGAGAAGGGTTCAAATCACTTTCTGAGCTTTAAAATCACTGCTTGATCTATGTTATAGGTTCACTGTCAGACTAAAATGGAATATCCCAGATAAGCCATCCTGAGCTCTTAAGGTGGGTGAGGGAAAAAAAGAGAGAGAAAGAGGTTATAAGTGTGAAGAATAAATGCACCACAATAACAAAATGTAGCTATTGTGTGCTTAGGAAATTCTAGATTTGGGGTTTAATGTTATAATGTAAAGTGTCCTTTCCTGATAAAAATAGATAGTAATTTAACATAATATATAAAAGGTAAAGGTTTCCCTATCCAGCCATTGTCCAACTCTATTATATATAATTTAACGTGTCTTCTCTTGATGGAAATAAATAGGACTTTCATGTGTGATCACTCCCAGTTATTTACTTATTCCAACATTTCATATTGTTGTTTTCTCCCCCTCCCCCACCCTTTTCTCCCCTTTTCTCAGGGCAGCATGCAATATTTTAAATCTGCAGTTTACTTTAAAAAACAATACAAATAGAATTTTAAAAAATCCCCATCATTGGTGAAAAAGACACAGCATGTCAAAGAGAACAGGAATACAATGAGATAGAAGCAGCACAGCAGTGTACAAGAATTGAAAATGAAGAAGTCCTTGCTTAAAAAATAAAAATTAAAAACCAAAGAAATTCAAATGCCTGAAAAAAAACAAAGCAAACTACCAGATTTTACTCCTCTACCAAGCTTGCAAATTTGTTAACTGTCTCCTGATCTTGTTCACGGATTAGCAAAATCTTGATTTGGGGGTCTTCCATTCGAATAATGCTGTTTGTATTTAGGAACATCTATGTTATTTGAAGGATATTTTTTTTAAGATAATGGGAAGATCATTATTTGGAGAGCCAGTATGGTCTAGTGCAGGGGTAGGCAACCTTGGCTCTTTTATGACTCGTGGACTTCAACTCCCAGAATTCCTGAGCCAGCCATGCTGAGGGGAAGGGAGAGGTTTCCAAGCTGAGCCATGCCGGCTCAGGAATTCTGGGAATTGAAGTCCACGAGTCATAAAAGAGCCAAGGTCACCTACCCCTGCTCTAGTGGTTAAGGCACCATATAGAAGCTAGGAGACAGGAAGTTCTAGTCCCGCCTTCTTCATGAAACCTGGATAGATGGCTTTGGGCCAATTACTAGGAGACAGTGAGTTCAAATCCTGCCTTAGGCGTGAAAGCTGGCTGGGTAACTTTGGGCCAATTGCTAGGAAACTTTGAATTCTAGTCCTGCCTTCTTCACGAAACCCAGATGGATAGCCAATCACCAGGAAATACTGGATGCAGTATTCCAAGTAAGGCCACACTTGGAATACTGCATCCAGTTTTGGTCACCATGATGTAAAAAAGATGTTGAGACTCTAGAAAGAGTACAGAGAAGAGCAACAAAGATGATCAGGGGACTGGAGGCTAAAACATATAAGGAATGGTTGCTGGAATTGGGTATGTCTAATTTAATGAAGAGAAGGACGAGGGGGGACATGATAGCCATGTTCCAATATCTCAGGGGCTGCCACAAAGAAGAGGGAGTCAAGCTATTTTCCAAGGCGCCTGAAGGCAGGACAAGAAGCAACGGATGGAAACTAACCAAGGAGAGAAGCAACCTAGAACTAAGGAGAAACTTCCTGACAGTGAGAACAATTAACCAGTGGAACAACCTGCCTCCAGAAGCGGTGAATGCTCCAACACTGGAGGTTTTTAAGAAGAGACTGGACAGCCATCTGTCCGAAATGGTGTAGGGTTTCCTGCCTGAGCAGGGGGTTGGACTAGATGACCTCCAAGGTCCCTTCCAACCTTATTATTATAATATTATTGTTAAACTGTGATTGTTCTAATCTATGAAAGCCAGCTTTGAACCAGTCTCTCTCTTTCTCTAAGCCCAACCCACCTCACAGGGTTGTTGATGTAGGGAAAATAGGAGGCATAAGTAAGTAAGTAAGTAAGTAAGTAAGTAAGTAAGTAAGTAAGTAAGTAAGTAAGTAAGTAAGATCACCACCAGCATTCCCAAATGGAAATGCTGGTCCTATATGCCGGGGTCCCCAACCTCGTCCGTTTTATGACTTGTGGACTTCAACTCCCAGAATTCCTCAGCCAACCATGCACGCCTGGCTGAGGAATTCTGGGAGTTGAAGTCCACAAGTCATAAAGCGGACAAGGTTGGGTGACCTCTGCTATATGCCCTGTTGGGGATGGCATCTTTAATTGGTAAGACTTGAAAAGGAGAAATTGGTGGGAAGTATCAGCCTCATATTATTACAACACAACAGGCTGGCATCTATATTGGCAATGCGAGAGACCAAAGTTATTCCGAAAAGTTTATTGACCTGTTTGGATTTCTCCTCTTAAGAAAAGTCGAGAAGTTTAGATCTTACTTTGAGTTAAGCTGCTTGTTTGTTTGTTTGTTTTTTACTCTTTTTTTCCAATATAAAAATTCTTTTATTAAAACAATCAACATTGAACATAAAAAACATATTATGCAGCAATCATCATGGCACCTGATATACAACACTAAGTATTAGTTTTTGAAAACGTCTGAATTAGTAAGCCTTTTTCCACTCCTCGCGTCTAGCCTCAACTATACTCCTGTTACACTTTGTTTGATTGGTGTTTCTCTTATCTGGTTCCATATTAATGTGGTCAACATTAAACCAAAGATCCTATTGCTAAGCAATCATCCTAGAACATAGCATACAACATTAGGTATTAATCTTTGTAAACATCTGTTTTAGTAAACGTTCTTCCCTCCTCCCTTCCCTCTTCAAGTATACTCCGAATACATTTTGTTTGGTTGGTGTTTCTCTTATATATGGTCTATCTACTGTATCTAGTCTATCGCCTATTGTTCGTTTGTTTGTTTTTTACTCTTGTTTACTGCAAAACTTTTCTTAAGGCAAAAGTCTCGGAAATTTTGATTCCCATCCCAGCCAAAGTCAGGACTTGAAGTCATGGTGCCAAGTTTTAATAAAAACCTTGCGGTTGTTGCTGTTTGTTGGGGGCGGGTCTTCTGTACAGACCCCATCACTGGGTACAAGTAATCCAGTGGTGGGATTCGGCTGGTTCGCACCACTTCGGCAGAACCGGTAGCTAATTTTTTGTGGCCCAGACCCAGAATGGACTTCCGGAAGTGGCATCCACACAGAGAACCGGTTGTTCCCCTATCTGAATCCCACCACTGAAGTAATCCTCGACTTAACAGCCCAAAATTTCTTTTGCTAAGTGAGACAGTTGTTAAGTTAGTTTTGCCTCATTTTACAACCTTGCTTATCACAGTTAAGTGAATCACTGCAGTTGTTTAAGTTAGTAATGTGGTTGTTAAGTGAATCTGGCTTCCCCCAATTGGCTTTGGCCTGTCAGCAGGTCGCAAAAGGGGATCCCAGGACCCAGGGAGACGCTGCGACTGTCATAAATACAGGTTGTCAAATGCCTGAATTTTGATTAAATAACCATGGGGATGCTTGCAAAGGTTGTTAAGTATGAAACTCAGTCGTACGTCGCTTTTTTCAGCATCATTGTGACTTTGAACCGTTGCTATATGGACCGTCGTAAGTTGAGGACTACCTGTGCTGTGGAAATTGGCCATCCTTGAGATATTCCTGCTCTCATTATTAAGGAGCTGCTGGCAGCTTGGTCAGAGATTCGGGGGTCATCTTACTTGGCGTAGATGCTTTTTATGCTATCCTTTTTCCCTAATAATAAAGTTTAAAATCCCCCCAAATCTGAAAGAACCAATGGCCTGGGCACCCGATCTGACGCTGGACAAAAGCGAGTCCCGCAGTCCCTTTTCTGAACTTTGATTAAAAGCTTCGGTGAGCTGCGTTTCATTTAATCCGAGTGCATAGATTGGCTCGACGGCTGAATGCATCAGATGAAGCGAGCTTCAGCTCACAAAAGCCGCAGCCTTTTAGTAAAGTTTGTTGGTTGGACAACCTGCTCAGGGACTCCGTGTTCTATTTTGTTGCAATATAATGCCGATTTGTTCCCCCTCCCTTTCAAAAAACCTGTGCTTTTTTTTTTTTTTTTTTGCTATCATAAAATAATCTCCGGTACAGAGCGTTCTGGATACTCTCTGAGCTTGGCTGTTTTCTTGCAGATGTTTCATTACCAAACTAGGTAACTCCATCAGTGCAAGTAGGGAGTAGGGTTTGTGATGATGATGATGATGATGAGGAGGAGGAGGAGGAGGAGGAAAAGGGGAGGAAGATGAGAAGGAGGAAGAGGACAGGGAAATCCTTGGTGCTCTCTGAGCTTGGTTTCATTACCAAACTAGTGCTAGTAGGGAGTAGGGTTTGCTCTCATTTTATATTCTGACGGGCTTGCCCTGTCAGTGGGAGTAATCTTGGAGGTTCTTTGGTTGGGCTTGTTTGTGATATTGTTTGCTTCTTGATTGTTGGCCTAACGATGGTATAAGGAT
>JARGCV010000082.1:890000-902500 GCA_034064705.1 Bothrops alternatus | reverse complement strand
CAGAGAAACTCTGTGCCTGAGGGAGGATTAAAACCCGGGTCTCTTTGCTCTTAATCCATCATCTTCCCCGCTAGACTAAACTGATTCTCTGGCTGAGAGAAAGGGATGACCTTGAGAGATCTTCTATGGCTGAGGGAAGATTAGAACCCAGGCCTCTGTGCTCCTAGACCAGCATCTTCTCCACTACCTCATAAGAGCTTTGGAGCTAAGAGAAAATGATTAGTTCAAAGTCCGCCAGGAGCTTCTGTAGCTGAAGTGGAACTCGAACCTCAGTCTCAGTCTTCCCAATTCCAATTTAACAGGAAAAAAAAACAGAGTTGAAAGGGACCTTGGAGGTCTTCTAGTCCAACCCCCTACTCAGGTAGGAAAATCTATACCATTTCAGACAAATGGCTGTCCAGTCTCTTCTTAAAAGCCTGCAGTGTTGGAGCACCCACAACTTCTGGTGGCAAATCGTTCCACTGATTAATTGTTCTCACTGTCCGAAAATTTCTCTTTAGTTCTAGGTTGCTTCTCTCCTTGATTAGTTTCCACCTAATCAATTTAGCACCTGCACCCACTGGCAATTTTTCCCCCTAGCCAACACTGAAAGATTTGGAGGGTTATAATCCAACGCCTTTGAAAAACAGGCATTGTGATGAACAACAATCAAGGAAACCACATCTTGAGGTGTCTCACCAAGGTATGTAAACCCAACCTTTCTATCTTCTCCTCTACAAAAGAGGTAGCCAGTTCCAACTTTGAACCCCCTTTATTGATGCTGGGACTTTTACTTCAGCTTTATCTGAAGGCTGCCACCTCTGTTACACTGAAGGAATCAAATAAAAGACATTTTTGTTTTCATTTGAGGGAAGAATGTACACCGTGTTTTTCAACCTCTGCAGCTTTAAAATGTCTGGACTTCAATTCTCAGAGTTGACCAGTCAATGTGCTATAAGTTCTGTGGACTTCAACTCCCAGAATCCCCCAGTCAGCATGCTTTAAAATGCTTAAAAATATTTAGAGACTTGAGACTTAAGACACATCTTTAAAAGAAGTCTACACATCGTAAAGTTGCTAAGGCTAATAAAGACTGTTTTCCATATACATAATATTTCACTAGTAAATATTATTTTAAGCCAATTTGCTCCTTTTTTTGTTTGTTGACAGTCTATTTCTGTAGGCATTGTCAGCTGAAGCCATTGAAAAAAGAACACCATGAACTTGGAATAATCGTCTGGTTTTTAAAAGTAATCTTTTCTTTCTCATAGCAGCTAGAACAGTCATAAAAAAGGCATTTAAGGATGGGTAAAATATGGCTAGGGGGCAGCACTGAGCCAACATTGGCAAATCTCAAGAAGAGAAATGGAACTGAACTGAGTTAATATGGAATGAACGCCCCCAGGAGATCCCAAGGCAATGGCATGGAACAGGGAGTCAAGGAAACTTCAGAGAAAAAGAGAATGACAAAACACTTTTGATATTTTTTGGTTCTGTTTCCAAAAAATAAAGAGTGTGCCTATTGCACTTTTTGTGAAAACAGCAGAAACAGGACAGCAATGTAACATTTTAAGCATCCATAGATAAATAAATTAGGGTGCTCAGAGCACATTCACTCAAAGGGAAGACTATTTCTCGCCACCAGCTACAGAAAAACGATATAGAGGAACAGAAAGAGACTTCCTACTTATAAGTACCAAACTTAAAAATAAGTTTCTCAACACTGCTCTATCCCTGACTGGGGAATTCTGGGAATTGAAATCCACCCATCTTAAAACTGGCAAGGTTGAGAAACACTGAAGTAAAGGCTGACTTTATACAACATGTTGAAAATGTCAAGAATAAAACCTCGGTATTGTCAGGAAGTAAATCTAAATGCATTTCTGAACATGTGCAGAAGACCAACATAACCCCCCCCCACACACACACACATACACCGTTTCCTTGTAATGAAATTTTATACCAGGGTTCTTCAAACTTGGCCTTTTTATGATTGGTGGACTTCAACTCCAATTCTGGGAGTTGAAGTCCACCAGCCATAAAAGGGCCAAGTTTGAGGACCCCTGTTTTATACCAAGGAAAGAGACAGGTCCAAGAGAAAGATGCTCGTTTAAAAACAGTGCTTCCCAAATTTCTGGAATGTGTGAAAGCAGATTAAAGCAAAACTTAGGTTGGGCTCATGGGTGGCTGAAGTTTTCTCTCCTCCATAAAACGGGATCAACTGATCTATATGAGTTGTTTTTGTTTATGTATCAAGATATTATTTCTCTAAGCCCTGCAGTCCCTGAGTTGAATTAGATCCTCCCTTGAAATATAGGTGGTTCTTCACTTACGACCACAATTGAGCCCAAAATTTCTGTTGCTAAGTGAGACAGTTGTTAAGTGAGCTTTGCCCCATTTTAGGACATTTCTTGGCACAGTTGTTAAGCAAATCTCCGCACTTAACGGTTGTTAAGTGAATCTTAAGCTGAGGACAGCCTGTATGTCATAAATACATCTTCAAACAGTCAGGAAAGGGTAACCTCTGAATTATTTTATTTATTTATTCATTCATTCATTCATTCATTCATTCATTCATTCATTCATTTATTTATTTATTTATTTATTTATTTATTTATTTATTTATTTATTTATATCCTGCCTTTATTATTTTTACAGGTAACTCACGGTGGCAAGCTACACTGTTAAACATACCTTCTTTTTATTTTACCCACAACAACAAGAAGGGGTCAGGCCGAGAGACAGTGAATTATTTAATCATCCTTCCTTATGATGAAAAAAGCTTGCTGAAAATGATCAAGACCCAATAACACCAGAATATCTACTTTAAACCTGTTTCCTGAAACTGAAGATCAAGGTAAAAACATCTCCCTCAAGTCCAATTCCATCAAGTTGTCTTGGCAACAATATGGAAGTAATGGGTGTGGTTGGGGTTACTGGTTAACACCTATAGCCTCAGTAAATCTCTTGGTGGTCTCCTATCCAACTAATAACCAGGTCCCGTCCTGCGTAGCTTCCCAACTGGCTACTTGCTGAGAGCTCCTTGACAGTAAGAAGGCAAAAAAGAAAAGGAGAAGAAAATCAATATACAGTAGAAGCCCAGATATACTGTTTTTTAAATTCTTTCTTTCTTTCTGATCCAAACAAGCACCCCAAGAAGTAAAATTATAATAGGGGGGGGGAATCAAAAGCATAAAATTAACGCTTCAATCAGTTAATCAGTAAGAACTGAGTAATATGAGGTGGGCTTTTTTAAATACCAAGAGAGAATATGGCTTAGAGCAGGCCATCCTGTTAAACTCTGAAAGGATTTATTTGCATGTATATAGCATGTTACATGAACCCAACCACGGCATTTTGATCATCCCGATTTAGAGGTTTAGCACCAAGCAGTCATAACTGAATACAAATTACAGTTTCCATTACATTTCATCAAATGCACAGCGCTACCTACTTACCGATAATAAAATCCCCGTGTCCGCGAGATGTATTTATTTATTCATTTGTTCATTGTGTTTATGGCCCTTCTTCTTTTTTTTTTTTTTTGCAGCGCGCGCTTCTCTGAATCAATTCATTTTTTTCCCAAAAAAGCAATTATACAAGACATTCTCTCCCTCCCTCTCCCTCTCCCTCTCTCCCTCCCTCCCTCCCTCCCTCCCTCTCTCTCTCTCTCTCTCACACACACACACACACACACACATCCCATTAAAACAACCCTGTGGGGTAGGCTGAACTGAGAGTTGATCAACTGGTTCAAAGTCACTGTTGTGGCCTCTGTGGCTCAACAGGAATTAAAAGCAGAGGTTTTAATAGAAACTTAGAGGTTTCTATTTCATGTCCTCGATCCTGATGGAAGTCAACCCTGGTTGTCCTTTGGAAGGACAGACAGATCCTGAAGTTTTGGCCACTAAATGAGAAAAGAGAGAGAGGGCTCCTTGGAAAAGAATCTGAGGCTGGGAAAGACGGAAGGCAGAAGAAGAAGGGGACGGCCGAGGATGGGATGGTTAGATGGTATCATCAACGCAACAAACCAGCAAACGTGAATTTGGGCAAACTCCTGGAGAGAGTGAAGGATGCAGGAGAGGGGGAGGGCTGGCTGTGTTGTGGTCCATGGGGTAGCGAAGAATCAGACATGACTTAGCAACTAAACAACAACCACAACAACAAATCTATTGTCTTGTCTGGTTTGTTCCTGGCGACCATTTACAGATCATTTTCAATTTACAACAGTTCATTTAGTAACTGTTACAACGGCACTGGAAAAAAGTGACGTATAACCATTTTTCACACTTACGACCATTACAGCATACCCATAGTCAGGTGATTTACATTTGGGTGCTTGGCAACTGACTCATATTTATGACGGTTGCAGGGCCCCGGTGTCACGTGATTCCCTTCTGCAACCTTCCGACAAGCGAAGTCAGTGGGGGAAGCCCGATTCGCTTAACAACCATGCGACTAACTTAACAACTGCAGAGATTCATTTAGCAACGAGTGGCAAGAAAGGTTGTAAGATGAAGCAAAACTCACTTCACAAATGTCTCACTTTGCAACGGAAGTTTGGGGCTTGATTGTGGTCATTAATCAAGGACGGCCTGTATTTATTTGAATCGTGTTATGGGTAGCATGTTGACTTTTTATTCCACTGATGTTTATTTTTCATAATTTTAATGTATTATTAGCCATCTAGAGTTAGCATTTGCAAGGTGGGCAGCCCTATAATTCAGCTGAAAGTTTGAATGGCTGAATGATTCAATGGTTCAGTCCATCAGTCTCTGGGTAAAAGAGCAGACACTGGAATTGCCTGTTTTGGTCACCCAGATTTTTTACAAAGTCGGTGAACGCAGGGGTGGTGGGCTCCCAGAGAAGACCATGATCAGATATTGGAGAAGCCTAGCAACATCAGTTCATTCAGCCACAAAGCCAAACTGACCTACCAATCCATAATCCACAGCCTGGTATCCCTGACCTGGAAGACCTTAGTGGATTTCTGGACATTAGACAAAGGTGGACATGGCTAGGATGTGCTTGGAAGACCACCAAGTTATTCGCAGGCTGTAAGTTAGGTTCACTAGAACAAAGCAAAAACCCAAAGCATCACTTCCTAAGAAAAAAATTTGTCCACGAAGCCACCAGAAGTGAAGTCCAGATTTTATTTTTTAAGGGGAGGATCATAAACCGAATGGCAAACTAACAGCGTTGCTCTTAATTAAATTAAGAATTTAAGATTAAATTCTTAATCATTAACACTCACAACTTTTACTTTAGCAATATCCTTCCAGATCCCATTTGAGAGCCGAGTTTAAAATAAATTCAACAGATGAGCCAAATTCCCAAATCAACCCTCTTCTCTCCTATCTCCATCTCCTAGGGATGGAGATGGGTTACAAGACAAGGCCAAAAGAGGCAATGGAGATGCTGCAGATTTTTTTTTCTGATGTAATAAGTAAGTAAATAAGTAAATGAGGGAGGGAGGGAGGAAGGAAGGAAGGAAGGAAGGAAGAAAGGAAGAAAGGAAGAAAGGAAGAAAGGAAGGAAGGAAGGAGAAAAATCAGGTTAAGTGGATGCTTGGAATGTTAAAAATAAAGAGATGGCATAATTCACTTATGAAAGAAAGAAAGAAAGAAGAAAGAAAGAAAGAAAGAAAGAAAGAAAGAAGAGAAGGAAGGAAGGAAGGAAGGAAGGAAGGAAGGAAGGAAGGATATGAATTGTTACAACTGAGTCCCTAGAAGCCATAGGGAGTCTCGGTAAATTTATTTATTTGTTAAATTTATTTGCTGCCCATCTTGCCATGGGGACGAAGTTCTGCATTTAGGACATTTTTGGTAGCATCTATATTTATTCCTTATCTGTTTCTGTTTCTACCCCCAATTTAATATACCTATAATAACTGTATAATGCATATCAGTGCAGATTTGATTTCAAATTCTATCAAGAGGTAAGCAGCTTGATCCCCAGAGCCAGATGCTGCCCCAGACATCTGTGGGTTTCCCCTTCCCATCCCCCCCCCAAACTCTGATCCTAGTTGCTGAAAATCGGTGCTTTATTTTCCTTCCATTCTGAGATGGGAAACCCTAAAAAAAAAAAAAATAGCCTAAGTGAGGCAGCTTCTCTCCAAAATGGGAACTTCCCCACAACTGGGAAACATTTAGAGAAAGAGACCAAGAAGAAATTCAGAAACCTGATTTTAAGGAGCCTCTAAAAGTGCCCTTATTCCTAGCAGCATCTTCCCTAACATCTTAAGTGCCGGGAACATAGTACAAATCAAGAGATGTTGACATTCCCATTTCCAATGGCTTATTATTTTATTTTATTTTTGAACCATGTATCAACCCACCCACAACAAAGGGTGGGGGCATAACTGCCACCTTTAAATATATTAAAGGGTTCTAGAAAACAGTATTTTCAACATTAAGCGAAAATCAGGAACACGGGGACATAAACTCAGACTGACTGGAGGGAAGTCCAAAAGTCGTGTTAGAAAGGATGACTTTACAGAAAGAGTAGTGGGAGCTTGGAACCTACTTCCAGCAGAAAGAAAGAAAGAAAGAAAGAAAGAAAGAAAGAAAGAAAGAAAGAAAGAAAGAAAGAAAGAGAGAAAGAGAGAAAGAAAGAGAGAAAGAAAAAGAAGGGAGGAGGGAAGAAGAAGGAAGGAAGGAAGGAAGGAAGGAAGGAAGGAAGGAAGGAAGGAAGGAAGGAAGGAAGGAAGGAAGGAAGTGGTCAGAGTCTTGAGTAACTGAGTTTAAACATGCTTGGGATAAACACATGCCCATCATCCAACAAATATTTAAAAAATAAAATAAAATAACTCAAAGGGCAGACTTCTTAGCCGGCTAGGTCTTTTTTTGCCATCAGTTTTCTATGTTCCTGTAGTGTCCCAATCACAAGGACAGGGCCTCCAATGTGCGATCGCTTCCTAGCCACGGATCTTCATCAGCTGCTTTTCAAGCCCTTTAGCAATTGTTCTGGAACTAAATTCCATGCAGATCTGAATGACTGACAGCTAACCATTTGCCTGACCCCGGCTCCAGAAGGAGAGGAGGGGATAACACCCCTCCCCCAAGAGGTTTCCTTGTTGGGGGGGGGGTGAAAATGGGAATTGCCATCAATTCTCAAAGGTTTCCCAAGTGGCAATGGGGCACACATGGAAGGGCAGAAATCACAAAACCTCACACATACATCGGAAGGTTGTGGAGTTAGAAGTGGGAGGCATTCATTAAGTCTTGCAGCCGGTTACCCTACTGAAAATATTAAATATTCCTTACTCCACAGGGGTGCTGGGAAAATATCAAGGAAAATAAAGACAGTCTGCATTAGGTATCTGCATATATTACAATTCTCCATCAATTATCTTATTACATGGTTTGGGGCATATTTACTTAGAATTATACCCCATGGTGTTTACAGGAGTTTATTTGGGCAAATACATACTGAACAACAGTTTCCTTTGTTGCTGGATTATTTTTAATAGCGCCTTTAATCAAGAGATGTAGCCCCCCCAAATGCACTGGTTGCATGAAAATATTATCAGGGATTGCCACAGTTTTAGGACCTAATAAAGCAGATACTCCAGTGAAGAGTACAAAGGATGTCAGTGAACAACAAATACAGTTTCTTTCAAAAACAACAACAACAGCAGTTTCCTGAATTCTCCATAGAATCTATTCAGGTCTGTCTGGCTGTAAGAAAGAAGGTGGAAATTGGGCACTAAGACCAAAAGATACCCAGTGTTGTCCCTTTGTCTTCTGCTGTTTTTAAAAAATCTTTTCTGTACTCTTTCTTTCTTTCTTTCTTTCTTTCTTTCTTTCTCTTCTTTCTTTCTTTCTTTCTTTCCTTCCTTCCTTCCTTCCTTCCTTCCTTCCTTCCTTCCTTCCTTCCTTCCTTCCTTCCTTCCTTCCTTCTTTCTTTCTTTCTTTCTTTCTTTCTTTCTTTCTTTCTTTCTTTCTTTCTTTCTTTCTTTCTTTCTTTCTTTTTTAAGGCTTTAGCAAGTGTAAACCACTCAGAGTGATTCAGATTTTCGTATATACGGTAGCTTTCTCCCACCATCTATGTACAGGAGTAAGTCCAGTGTACAGAGGTATAAGATGGACTCAACAAGAACTTCTCCAGGCTTGTTGAAGTGTGTGTGTGTGTGTGTGTGTGTGTGTGTGTGTGTGTGTGTGTGTGTGTGTGTGTGTTAAAACAGGGCCCATCTATTTACCAGAGTCCCAGAACCGAAGGCTTTTTCAAACAGGCAAGCCTCACCTAGTTACTTTGTTAGATTCTGCTTCGTTCCACGCAGCTATCCTAGTTGATCAACCCCTGGAGTTTGATGCTGTGGGAACTCTGGACCATGGTGGCTTATTCAGCAAACCACAACAAAACCATCCTTAGCAGGAATTCAGAGTTGCCTTGAACCATGAGATGGATAGCAAATCAATCTGACAAGCAAATAAAAACTCAGGGATCCATGGTGCCCTCTGAGCTTGCTGGTTGTCTTGCAGATCTTTCATTACCCAAACTAGATACTCTCATCAGTGCTACTTGGGTAATGTAAAGTCTGCAAGAAACCAACCAAGTTCAGAAGGGACCAAGGACTCCTCATGTCAAGCCTGGGCTACAAATATTTCCCTTTAAATAAAAACCCAGTTGCAGAATCCCAAGCCAGGGGACTCAGATTTTCATTTTGAAATGCTTTGGAGGAGATCCTACCTATGTGGTCCTCTGCAAGCGGATGCTTATCGATCCTGGATGGAATTGGCTCTTGGAAGGAAGCTCACCCTGGAGCTTTGTGGCTTTGGAAGATGCTTGGAATCTGATAGGATCTGGGGGGGAGGGGGAGAATCTCAGTGACCCTAACACAAAGTGGCTAGGAAAGGAAAGTTTCTGCTAACCATGTATGAGGACCCTCTCGCCTCCCTCATGGACAATCCTGGTTCATCCTCGCTTCTGAGAATCTCAAGTAACCAAGGGGCAAAAGCCTGGAAACCAGGGTTTCCTAACTGTGGGAGAGGCCCACCCATTCGTTATGGGTGATACACCATCATGGCTGCCATCTTGACTCTCTTTTTTTGCCCACAGCCAGCAGACATCCTTGCAAAGGAATCAGGGCCAGAAGCTTCACAAGCGACTATCCTAGACACAAGTCCAGTTTTGCAGAATCAGCTGCTAACCTACCAGCAAGTCGAATAAGCCGCTTCCTCCAGCATTTTCCAAATCTCTCCTTTAGGCTCCCTAAAGGGGAGCCCAGTAACTCTGAAAGTTGCCTTACTTAAAAGCCGGCAGATACAATACTCACACCTGAACTCAACCGGCTTTGGACTGACTGCAGGGATAGCGTGGAGAAGGGAGGGAGGTGGGGGCGGGGGTGGAGAAGGGGGTCTTCAAATCGCTCTTTTAGAAAGAGGTCCCTTTTCTACACCAGCGGAACGCGGTTTGTCTAAAGTCTGTGCAGTTCACACGTACATTTGTTGACTCGCTTTCCCTTGTGCCCCTAAGAAGCGCCCCCTCCTTAAAATAAAAAACTCCTTTCAACCGCACTCTGGCCCTCTTCCGCAGCATCGTAGACTAATCCTGCCGCCGGGCGAGTCTCGGAGGGGGCGATCCAACCCCGTTTCTTCATCCAGGTTTATTCTGGGATGAGTGGGTCTGGGGCCGGCTAGCAGTCCCCAACTGGCTGAGCCCCCTGGAGATCGTGGTTTAGTCTGGGCCGTCCTGCCTGTTCCCACCGCCCAGCCAAGACTTACGGTAGGAGAAGGCAGGCCGGCCTGGAGAAAGGTGGGGATCGGGACCACGGGCAGCCCCCCCCGGGGCGCTTTCACAAACCTTCGCAGCCATTTCCACACGTTTCCTCGGAGCCGTTCAGCGCCCGGTTTCTGCGCTGGATGGACCCAGGCTTCCTGCTAAGTCACGCTTTGTGGACTCCGGGCTCATTAAACAAGTCAGGCCGATCTGATTTTACATTTCAGGCCAAGTCACAAAAGCCGGGTTTACACAAGCCACTTTGGCTAAAAGTCGTGCCGAGCCCAGGACGCGCAAGATGCGTGCGAGGGCTCCGTGCCGGAGATAACCCGCCCTTCCCCCCTCCCCACCCATCCTTTTCGCCGTGAGTCAGATCCCGCGGGCGAGCTACTTCTGCTCGCCCGGCCGGTGCCCACGACCGTTCCAACCCGCGTCTGCCGCCGCTTGGCAGAACGCAACGAGGCTCGGCTCGTTCGAAAGCCGGGAGCAGAACGACTGGCCGAGAGACCCGCAACTTCTCTTTTGCAAGAGTCCCGGCCGGGTCGGGGGCAGGGGGGTCGGAGGGTGTGTGTGTGTGGGGGGAGATAATGGAGGGCTGGGAGTTTACACGTGCTTCGACCGCGGGATGCAGGAGCGCCGTTAGAGGACCCGGACGGTCTTCTGCCCTTTCAGAGGACTGGGTTTGCCCTGTTGGTCAGGTCAAGCTCTCCAGAAGACTTGGTGGACACGTGTTTGTTTTTTCTAGGCCGGAGGACGCGAGCGGCTTCCCAGTAGCTCCCTGCAAGGCTGTTTCTTCCACTGCCAGTAGATTCCCTAGTGGCCTCCTTTCCAAATTCTCACCGGACACAGAATTGCTTGGCTTTCCAACGCGGTCACGGGGGAAGGGAGGTGGGGACCGCGGAAGGCTGCCCTTCAACATCTAGCAGGCTACACGGCCTCTAACCATCCCCACGTTCGAGCCTGCAAATTGACCGGCTCCCTCCGGCCTTTCCCTACTGACCAGGACCCAGGACTCCCCGTGTCTTATCAGGAGGACTCACAAACACCTGGTCTATCTCGGGGCCAGGTGATGGACTCCCAAGCCTCACCTCTCTTGCCTTGTGGGTTTTCTTGGGTTATGGATATTTCGGGACCTCAAGGGAAGAAAGCCAGTCGATCCCGAAGGATCGTTTCGGCAACCAGCCGCCGGGAAGTCCCGGTAAAGCACCGTCGCCCGAGCAGCCATGCGCCCGCCCGGCTTTTCAGAAGCGAAAGCAGACAACGGCGCGGAGATCCAAGCGAAGCCGGACAAAACGGACTAGAAACTTGAAAGAGGGAAGCAGAAAGGAAAGAGGCAGGAATCTGGAAAAGCGCCGGAAGAGTCGGAAAAAGAGAAGGCCTGCGTTTGGCTTTCAGAGCTCCCATTGTATTGGTCGGCAACCCGGCGCCCTTCTGCCGTGCTGGACCCGAAGGAGGCCCGCCCCAGGGACGGCGACCTTCCCGGCCGCCCTTCTCCTCCGCCTTCGTTGCTACCCCTCCCCCGTCCGCTCCTTCTCCCATCCTATTTTCCCGTAGACTTCACCTCCTTTCGCACGACCTTCAGCGGGGTCTCTGTTCCCCCGTCTCTTTCCTTTCCTTTTTTTGGGGGGGGGCAAGCTCCCTTCTATCCCCCCCTCAAAAAACACAAAATCCGGGGGTGGGCTTGGGGGTCTCCAGAGAACAAATACAGGGTTGCTCCAAATCAGAAGGAATCCGGGAGTACAGCTTTTGAATAAAATGGGTAGGTCGCCAGAGGCGCTTCCCCCACCTCCACGACTTCTGATTTTTGGCTGCCAGAGACCCCCCCACTTCCTCCTAAAATACCGATAGGGATTGTACACTCCGCTTTCTATTATGACACCTCGCTGGAAAAAAGGGGGGGGTATTTTCAGAGCCCCTGGAAAACCCACTTTCGCCTCCATCCTCACTCTCCAAACTGACATCCTTGGCTGACGTTTCCTCTTCTAAAAATGCCACTTTTAAGATAGTTCTAGGTCTAGGATGTCGAGGTGGGTCACACAAGAAGTTCAGTCAACCCAAACCAGGTTCGCGA
Organism: Bothrops alternatus; assembly: GCA_034064705.1. Classification (NCBI taxonomy): domain Eukaryota; kingdom Metazoa; phylum Chordata; class Lepidosauria; order Squamata; family Viperidae; genus Bothrops; species Bothrops alternatus. Next base: position 890,730 of record JARGCV010000082.1, on the reverse strand, counting down.
AGCATCGTGGCTAAAAGCTCATCCCACAGACGCTGCGGAAATAACAATTTGACGGGCGGGGTGGGGTGGGTGGGGGTGGGGAATGTCAAATTGAAATTCCTTAATGTACGAAGCCAAGGGCAGGCCTTCACACGACCGTGAACTCCTCGTTTCATCCAGGTCTAACTTCCTGGAGAAGCCCGTCACCAAACCCGAAACGACATTTGAGCCGCGCCTGTCTTGAGACCCCAGCCGGTCCTTAAATTCGTACTTAATTAACGCAACGAGAGGCGTCGTGGGATGCAGGAAACCCGGGTTAATTCCGCTTTAGTTCAGCTGGGTTAAAAATGATAAGTCCGTTTGCTTTTGCTGGACGCCGCCGGGTTCAGAGGCAGAGCGACAAAACGTCAATTAGATTCGGGTTTAACCCCCCCACTGGGGTGGGGGAACACACAATTTTTGCAAAGTGGAATGGGCGCAACGAAGTTTCTCCCATCCCGCCCCCCCCTCCGAAAGGAAAAAGGCGTTTCCCCTCCCCTTCTTCCAATTTTGGCCGAACAAAATCTTATCAGTCAGCGACATGCTAGAATGGGCACCAACCCGTAATACTCCAAAAGGAAGGTCGCACGATTGGGGTGGGGAGTGGGGGGGGGAGATTGTCTGGATTAGAACCCACTTCTTGCCTTATCCCGGACAGGGACCCCGAGGTCGTTAGGAGCGAGTCAGAGACGCGTGCGAAGCAGGCGGTTCC